>JAAGKR010003102.1:0-25000 GCA_011419295.1 Clarias macrocephalus
GTATACATACAGTACAGACCAAAAGTTTGGACACACCTTCTCATTCAAAGAGTTTTCTTTATTGTGTTCTTTATTGTGTTCTTTAGCCCAAACGCGTCTCTTCTGCTTGTTGCCTGTCCTTAGCAGTGGTTTCCTAGCAGATATTCTACCATGAAGGCCTGATTCACACAGTCTCCTCTTAACAGTTGTTCTAGAGACGTGTCTGCTGCTAGAACTCTGTGTGGCATTGACCTGCTCTCTGATCTGAGCTGCTGTTAACCTGCAATTTCTGAGGCTGGTGACTCGGATGAACTTATCCTCCGTAGCAGAGGTGACTCTTGGTCTTCCTTTCCTGGGGCGGTCCGCATGTGATCCAGTTTCTTTGTAGCGCTTGATGGTTTTTGTGACTGCACTTGGGGACACTTTCAAAGTTTTGCCAATTTTTCGGACTGACGGACCTTCATTTCTTAAAGTAATGATGGCCACTCGTTTTTCTTTACTTAACTGCTTTTTTCTTGCCATAATACAAATTCAACCTCTTTGAATGAGAAGGTGTGTCCAAACTTTTGGTCTGTACTGTATACACACACACAAACACATATATATACACACACATAAATCATATTACTTAATTATATATATTATATATATATAATATCATATTACTCATATTATACAATGTATTATAAATTATTAAACATATTATATTAATATACAAACAAAGGGCATCACTGTAAAGTTGGTAATCACAGAACATCTAAAGAACAAGAAAAAAGAAGATAACGAAAGAGAAAAGAAAAGTGAAGCCACTGAGCATATCGGTGTTGTTGAATGATCTGAAATGCGATTCATTCATATGTTTTGATGTGCAGTATAAAAAGTACAGAGTGTATTCTTGATGTAGTGGGTCTGAACAGATCTCCTGCAAGAGCAATACATGAACACACATACACACAGGCTCACACACACGCACACGCACACACACACACACACACACACACACACACACACACACAGAGAGAGAGAGCAACATTCGCTAATTATGTACTCACTCGGGAAAAAGAGATAACCGAGAACAAACAAATAAACACACACACGCGCGCACACACACAGTGTCCTTCTGCAGTTTTGCTCGTCTCTCCTCTTTCACTTCTCCTCTTAGGGGCTCTCTTGCTCTAACCATCTTCCCACACAGCCATTATTTTCCTTTCATCTGTTTTTTTTTCTCCCTCCACCTCTTCTCTCTCATTCCTCACACTCCCAGCAACATGGAGCTCTGACAGACATGTCAGAAACCCACATTCTCTCTCTCTCCCTCTCTCTATTCCTGTCTCTCTTACTCACACAAGGACGCACACACAATATCCAGAACATTTCGTGATGGTAAAAGAGGCATGTCTATACGCGCAAGTCGTGATCCATATTTTCTCTTAAGCAGGTGTGAACGTGAACGCATTTGCGTGCGCGCAAAACGTTTCCGCACCCGACACTACCACCATCGCCGCTCTTAAAAACCAAGCAGGAACACATCAGTACAAACACATCCTTCAAGCGTGGTGCTCTGGTATGCAAACATTCCTCAGGTTCGGTCTGCTCTTGGTGCCGTGCCAGCGTGTAACTGAGTGGGAGACACCGTGGCAGCGACACAGAGATTAGACGCTATCGGGGCTTCAGATCCGCACGGCGTTTAAATGACATAATAAGACAAAGACTATAACGGAATGACAGAATGGTTAGAGAGAGAGAGACAGAGAGAGACACTGGGGAGAAATAAAAGGACTTTGACAAAAATATATATTCTTCAAAGGAACCCAACAAAGGTAAAGTGAACACCGAATGGTTGAGTTTCCTGCTCTATAGTTTAATGTAAGGTACCTGCTTTAAATTTACAGGATTTGTTGTTTAAGTGAATCATATCGACACTGTCACCAAGCACACTTACAGAAATATATATAAGCAAGCCCAGCAATCTGGTGCAAGCACGTAAATAATCATATAAAATAAACCTGTAGATATGTTTAATGTATGGTACTAACTACTATTTATCGGATTATTAAATTATAGGATCGAGCACTATACACTTATCAGCCAGAACATTAAAACCACTGCCAGGACTTGAATAACAGTGATTATCTCATTACAGTGGCACCTGTCAAGGGATGGGGTATATTAGTCAGCAAATGAACAGTCAACTCTCAGAGCTGATGTGATGGAAGGAGAAAAAAATGAGCAAGTATAAGAAAGACTTCGACATACGCACTGGTTATTACCTACCAAAAGGGGTCCAGTGAAGGGATGGTCACAGGGGCATAGCTGCTCACGCCTCACTGCTTGACCATCGACAGGTGGCTTTAATGTAATGGCTGATCAGAGTACATCTCCAAAATGATCAAAGTCCTCTCCAAAAACTGTGACATACAGAACAGTAACACAAGCTCTCTCGACCTCCTTAGAAATTCTAAATTCAGCATTGTTAACAGAACAGAGTTCACCCTACTGTAGCATCCATGGCTGGTAGATAAAGTGAGCAGTACTGGCCATGCTCCCTGGAGGAGGAGGAGGAGGAGAGCGTCGTGAGCGTCTGGGAGCTCGTCTATGTGAAAGAGGGCCGAATGCGGTTTCCTCTGAGAGTGTCTCGCTGCCTGGTGTCGCTGTTTCGTAAGATCTGCTTAGGTGGCATGTATGTCAAAAGAAGCAAAGCTGTAGCGTTCAGTAAGAAGAATAGTTTCTTTCTTTCTGCTATATCTAATTCCTGTAATAAAATAGTGTAATGCACTTCTCTGGTCTGGTTTTAACCAGTGCAGCAAAAAAAAACATGGTTCCAGATATCAGAAACTCTACTCAAATGAAGCAGGAAAATAGACAGACAGACAGACAGACATATGGGTGGACACATAGGTTGGGCACATAATTAAATAGATAGATAGATAGAAAGACAAATAGACAGAGAGACCGGCGGGCAGATAAACAGACAGATAGATAGATAGATAGACAGGCAGATGGACAGACAGACAGAAAGATGGACAGACAGAGAAACGATGGAGGGACGGCGGATAAACAGACAGACAGACAGATAGACAGACATAAAGAATGACGGATGGAGGGTTGGGCACATAGTCAAATAGATAGATAGAAAGATAGACAAACAAATACACAGAGAGAATGGCGGACAGACAAACAGACAGATAGATAGATAGATAGATAGATAGATAGATAGATAGATAGTTTGGTTTCTCTCAGGTTTCTTCCTATTGCCATCTTACGAGATTCTCCATCAGCACTGTCAACCTCGGTTTGCTCATTAGGAACAATCTGATCTGATTCATACACATTTTCTTATATAGTTCCATAATTTCCTTTTGATTCTGTTAATCTGTTCTGTGACAATGACCACTGTTAAGAGCACTGTGCAAATAAAATGTAATAACATTAAAATTTAATAGATATATAGACAGATAGATAGATACTGTAGATAGAAACACCTACCAGTAAACACATCGACCCCTGGCAGCAAATGTATTAACCCCAACCCCTCCCCCTACATCAAGTCAGAAATCCCATCAAAATGATTCAGTAAATCCATCAAACCCAGTAATTAACCAGTCCATCAAAACCAGTAGTCAGTAATCCTCTAAAACACCAGTGAGCTGGTAAAACCGACTGTAAACATATAAACTTTTTTTTTCAGTACTGAGTGGCACAAATATGCAAAACTCTCTGCCTATGTGTGTGTGTGTGTGTGTGTGTATGTGTGTGTAACAGAGTGAGAGTATGTATTAAATGAATATGTATGGGAGTTCTTTCTGTGCTGTGAAAGTGTTCCCCTAATGGCCCTTGCATTATAGTCACAGCCAACCCTTCAAGGTATGTTTCAAAACTGCCATCTGTGTGTGTGTGCGCGTGTGCGCGCGTGTGTTTATGAACTGAGCGAGGCATAGGGAGCTGGAGTACAGAAAAATGCAAAGATGGATTAAAACAGAGGAGGGAAATGTTGAAATATAATGACATGTAGAGGTATTAGACAATGATCAGACAGAAAACAGAACACACACACACACACACACACACACACACACACACACACACACACACACACACACACACACACACACACACACGCCTGTAGCCATCCCCCTCCCAGCACTTTAATAGAGCAGCTCCTTTCACACTCCACACACTGAAAGGCAAATATTTGTTAGCGATGGAGCGCTAATCACTGATTGTGGTCACAGCCACAGAGCTATTCAATAAAGGCCTCATTTTCTCTTTTCCCTCAGTTCTGCTTCTCCCTCGTCCATCACTCTCTTCTCTCTCTCTCTCTCTTTTCATTCTGCCTCATTCGCTCAATCATTCAGCACACTCCCTCATTCTCTCACTCTCTCTCCCTCACGGTCTTGGCTCGCTCTACCGTGCTCTCTCTCTCTCTCTTTTCCTCCAGGCAGAAAGCCAGCATCTCTTTCCTGGCGAGGAGCCAACATCCTCCTGCCTCTCGTCCCCCGTCTCTCCCTCCCTCATCTTTCTTTCTCTGATTGATGGCCCCTCCATTTGGGAAAAGGAGGAAACGAAACAGAGAGAGAGAGGAAAAGAGAGCAGTAAAGCGCAGAGGCACACACACATACACACACACACGCACACACACACACACACACACATACACGCACGTGTGAAGAAGGTCTTCAGGGTGAAACACAAACAGAGTCATAAAAGACACATGTGCACACACACTCATAATTAAACTGGAATGGAAAACATTACACTGTCCTCTGAGACAAAGATGTGAACACACATCCGCACAAATAGATGGAAAATCACTGAATCACACACACACACACACACACACACACACACACACACACACACACACACACACACACACACACACAGTCCTTTTGAAGGCAAGCAATGTCCTGAGGCCAAGCTAAACAGTGAGTGTTTATATCACTAACATTAGTATTACAACTTTCATTTCATACTTTCTCTCTCTCCCTCACACACACACACACACACACACACACACACACACAAACACACACATTGCTGGTTCTTAAGATCTCTTCCTCATGTCGTCTCAGGAAGTTTTCCGTCTCACTGGTTTACTCGTTAGACACTACATCCGGATTTCTGGAATGTTGTTGTGTTCCGTTGTTCTGCGCACACACACACACACACACACACACACACACACACACACACACACACACACACACACACACATAGCCACACACATTTTTTAATGCCTTTATGGATAGACAATGGGAATCAATATCCAGGCAATACAGTACATTGAGCTCCACAATTAGCTTGAATGTGTGTATATATCTCCATTCACTTAGTAATATCTCAATAATAATAATCATTTATCATTAATAATCATAATAATTATCAACTATAAACACAGCTGCCCAGGTGGCACATGCAAGTCTTTTGTTGGATTTTTTTCTCCTCCTGATTTTCTCCCTAATCTTCAGTCTCGCACCGTAATTCCACAGGAGAAAGATATGCGGCGACGCATTCGCGCCACTGTTTTGTTTCTGCGCTGTTTTATAACCCATAGGGGGCGCTGCAGAAGTGCGGGAGCAGATTGACTTTTGGCCTGGTATGAATATTGATAAGGAAAACGCAACCTGATTGGTGGGCCTCAGAAGTGGACCAGAAGCGGCTACACAGCAGGGGCAACGGAGACGCGTCTGAAACACGCTATCGTGCAGCTGAAGGATCAACTCCAGCAACCGGGTAGAGGCAAGAAATCCACACAGGCACTCCTGCTGCGTCTCAGAGCTCTCAGCGACCGTCCAGTCCAGCTACCGTCCAAGTCCTATTGAGCCTGGACTTGCAGCTCGGTCACCGTTAGGTGGCGAAGGCACACACTTTGAGGAAAGCACTCCTATCCACCCACTTCATCTTGGGAGATATGAAAGCGATAGTGCGACACCCCTCCAGCCAACTTGCTCCCTATGTTTCAACAAACAGCTAGAGATTCAAACTCGCGATGACTGTAAGAAAGAGAGACTGTTCTGTTGAGCCTGGACCACCGTAATCTAAATTATTCTATACCGCTTATCTTGTACAGGGACATGGGGGGCGAGGCGAGGCGCACCTTGGACACACACACTATTGGCAATTTGGGAACACTAATTAACCTACTCTGGAGGAAACCTAAGTAACTAGAGGAAACCCACCAAGCACAGGGAGAACATGCAAACTCCACCCACACAGACCAGAGTCAGAACTCGAACCCTCGACCCTGGAGGGGCGAGGCAACAATGCTAACCACTATTTATTCATTAATTATTAATACCTATTGATTAATTATTTTAATCCATCAAATTAATAGTAAAACATTTTGTTTGTGTTTATTCTAGAACAACGCAGTAAATTTTGTTAATCAGAACAAATGGATGGATTTATTTTCTATAACCGTACTGTTCGGACTGTACGGTTTGTATTAACGCGCTCCTTCTAACAGGTCGCGGTTTCTATAGTAATAACTTTCACACAGCGAGTTGCATGACCGACCCGCCGCATAATCTAAGCCTAGCAATAACGCGTTTTTAAAACCAAAGCATAAACGTACAAAGATTTCGCGTTTATTCAACATTTACAGAGTCTCAAGTGTTAGCTCTATGTAAGTCAGTAAGTACACATGTGCGCACGCACGCACACACACACACACACGCACACACGCACACACACACACACACGCACACACCACAGGGAACGTGGAGTTACTCTGATGAAACAAACAGACCGGATATGCTAAACGGCTGCCTCACAGATGCACAACACGAGCGCACACACAAACACACACACACACACACACATCCCATCGAGTCTCTTACGCTCACTAGCACGTTCACACAAACATTACAGAATAGTGACATCACTTCTGCTCTCAGACTCATTACTCACATATGAGCTCTATGTCTCACACACACACCCACACACATGCAAACACATACACACACGCATTGCAACGTGCCATTTTGACCTTTCCCGGAACCGCTTGTGTTGACCCAAGTAAAATCCCAAGAGACAGAGAGAGAAGACGTTGAGATTAGGAGAGGTAAAAGCAGGTTTTTCCTCTTTGATTAATTGATTAATTAGGGCTGATAAAAATTGATACAAAATCACAAAAAATATTTATTAGTTATAATTTTTGCAGCATTTATCAGATAATCTTTCAAAGCATGAGGATAGCATTAAATCAACAAGCAGTATTGAGTATTGCTCATCCGAATGGTTACGGTGTTCAAAAGTATATGGTCACCTGACCATCACACCCATACGTCCCATTCGAACATACTGTATGCTGCTCCATCAGCCTCGCTCTTCTGGGAAGACTTGCCACTAAATGTTTTAAGTGACACAGGTGGATTAGTGAGGTCCGGCACTGATATTAGGGGAGAACTTCAAGTCGGAATTCCAATTTACCACAAAGGTGTGTGAAGGTGTTGAGGTCGGGGATGAGCCTCAACCAACTTTACGTCACCAACTTCAGGAAGTCATGTGACCCTCACAGCAGTTAGAGAAGGATAAGTAGGATCTCCTGACCCCAGGTTCAGTTGAATGAAGATTTCCTTTTGAAAATAGTCACCGCCTCCTTCATCTTCTTTGTTAAGTCTCTGTCCTCTCTGGAAACTTCAATTCAATGAAATTTCAGTTTTATTTAAATAACAACTTTAACAAAGCTCTGTGTTGCAAAACAGTTTTACAGAATCAAAAGAAAATGAGTTTGAAAAGTGTGAGGAAATATGTATACATCATTATTATAGAATTGTCCCTCGTGAGCAAAAAATTGTCCCTCATGAGTCAAAAGTGGCAAGGAAAAACTTCTTGAGAGGAACCAGACTCAACAGGGAACCCCTCCTCAGGGATCGATCTGCGGTCATACTGTGTGTTATGAGGCTGGAGGTTCAGTATAACAGGAGACGTGTTTAAGTTAATATAAAGTCCACTTTTGTTATTGGAGGCTCAGATACAAAACTGTTTGTGGGAATTTCAGCACTGAACTATTAAATGACTAAAGTCACAAGGCATCCAAGAACATCTGTCTGCATCAGCTGAGTCCAAGAACATCTTCATGGTCTAATGGAACTGTCCCCAGTCACCACACGTGTCCCAGTCGAAGTGGAGTGCTTTTCATCGGTGTGTTTGTGCAATTGAGTGCTGACAGTTCTGCTCGTTTCCAGCAACATACTTAATTCTACCATCTTTTTGGGGGCATCTTGTCCTTCAAATGAACAAGCAGCAACTTGAGGGTGTTAAAAAAAAAGGTCAGTGGGTTCTTGGAAAAACACTGAAGGTGTTCAGAAATTCCAGGGTTTTAATGACTAGCCTAGTAATCTGATTACTTTTTACATGTAAAAATCAATAATGTAATAAAATATATTTTTTTTTAATAGTAATTAGTAATTTGTCATAGATTAGAATAACTTCCCCAACACTGGTCTTCACTGAATCTTGCACAAAATGCAACAACAACAAAAAAAAAACACACACACACAAAAAGTAAACTCGCTTCCCTTGGCTTTCCACTTACACAAACAAGTTTTGAACAGCTCTGGTGTTCGGATCGGCACGGTTTGGTCGTTCGTATGTCGAAAATAACTGCAAAATTTCTTAAGTTCAAAAAGTTCTTAAGGTGAAAAGTGTTCATATGGAGAGGTTCCACTGTAATCAGTTTTTCAGTGACAGTTGAACTGTGCATTTTGATTGCAAGAAGTGCATTATTAACATTATTTTATTATTGATAGACATTAATTAATCTGAGGTCTCCTTTTCTCACAGAGAAACTTGATGTTGCATGCTAGAGGGTGGGTTCCCAAAAGAATCTGTTTATTTTTGCCCCAGGCGGTCAAACCTTACTATCCTTCAGTAAGAATTTTTACCGCAAGCCTTGACACCCTTTCCTAAAATAAAAACTGTAAATTAGTAATAGAAGTATTAAAAAAATGTAAGAAAATATCATTTTAATACAGTGTTTTCTTTACCTTTCCACCACAAGGATTCAACTATGAAAAGCAAAGGCAACGCCAGGAACTCCGGCAAGTTTTATATGCATATTTAAATCCATGTTCAACATTACACTTTTCTTTCTTTAGTAAACAGAGGCCGTGTAGCAACGCACTACTGAGTTATTAATGTGAACACACTGCTTTACATGTTTTCTTTTTTTTTTTTTTTGAAAATAAAACGAGTCAAGGATAAAATGGAGAAAAGGAGATGATCAGAGAGGAAGAAAAGGATAAAAAGGGAAAAGCGAGGCAAAGGAGAAAAACCAAGAAGCTGTAGAAAAGAAAAATGAGCAAAAATTCATGAGTGAAGAGAAAAGGAGACGTGAAAATGAAGAGAAAGTGTGAGGGAAGACAAAAGGAGAGGAAAAGAGACAAAAAGAATAAAGAGAGAAACGCAGACAGAAGAAAAATGGAAATGATAACAGCAAATGAGAATGAGAGAGGGAGGAGGAGGAGGGGGGGTGAAGAGTTCTGATAGAAGGCAAATCAATTTGTTGCAACACACTCATACACATATGCACATCCACATGCACACACGTACACGTATGCGCATGCTTGCTCACACAAACATACACATGCACGCATACGCACACACACACACACACACACACACACACACACACACACCACTGCATCTCTAATGAGAGAAGAGATCAGTAAAGACATCCACAGTATATACTGGCTATACTCTACACACACACACACACACACACACACACACACACACACACACACACACACACACACACACAGTGAGAGAAAGATAAACACGTCTGAGCATGCTCACACACTGTGGTGGATGCCAGCACAGACAGACATACTCACACACTGACACACAAACACAAAAATAAATGCCTCAAACATAGGCTCAAACAGGCACGCACACACACACACACACACACACACACACACACACACACACATGCATGCATACACACACGCACACACACACATGCATGCATACACACACGCACGCACACACCACGCACGCACACACGCACGCACGCACACACACACGCACACACACACGCACACACGCACACACACACGCACACACACACAGCCAGCCTGCTCTGCATCATGTGACACATTGGACTGATAGAACAGAGAGGCAGAAAGGAGAGGCAGCTGCTGGCAGACAGCACAGAGAAATTCACCCTCTTTCTCTCCATCTGTCTCTCCCTCTCTCTCTCTCTCTCTCTCCCCATCACATTCTATTCATCTCCCCTGACACACACATACATACATACAGAGAAAACGAGATTATGTGATTACTGTGTGTCTGTGTATTTGGTTGTGGGGGAGTTTTGAGGTCGTGTCCATGTCCAGCTGATGTGGAGGAAGAGACATGTTGCTGTTGGAGCTGTAAAGCTTCATCCATTTGAAGGAGTCAGTACGTACTGGGGAACGCGGGAATCACTTCAGCAACCAGGAAAAGTGAGGAGATGAGTTCAAATCCCTGCACTGCTGAAGTGCTTAGCCCTTGTGTAAGGTCCTTGACCCTCAGCTGCTCAGTTGGACAAATATAAAACCTCATGCTCTTTCGCCAGAACTAAATGGTGCAAATGTAAGCAGACCATGTCAATCCAGTTTAGAGTTCACAGCGATGCAGGCCTAGACAGCTGCTACAATAGACGCCTTTTAGGGCGTGTTCAACTTCGGCATGATGGATTTGTACCGTGCCCGGGAACGCATGGTCATCCTTCCCACTCAACCGGTGGCCAGCATTCGCATTGTTTTTGCTCTCCGTTCTCGTACACACTTGCGCATTTACAGTTTCCGATACGATTAAACACAAGAACAGAAAAGAACAAAGAAGTTAACTTTTATGCTACGGCTGTGTAGGTCAGAGGATGAGAATGGCGTGTGCCACAACACACAACGAGTTTGGTGAGATGTACATTGAGTTTATTAGGGATGTAATGATACCCAAATGTCACGGTTCATCACGTTCCTCGATTCTGAAGTTATGGTTCGGTACAGCAAGGTAAACTAAATAAACTTGTACAAACATGTAAACACTGGCAAACTACCCATAATTCCATGCACATGTAAAGAATGCACAGAAAGACGTATACCTTTACCAGAGAAAAGTTTCAGAAGTGTCTTATGTCAGCTAATCGGAAAAAGAACTGGAACATCGCTCTTTTCAAAGCAAAAAAATCAAGGTCTCATGGTATGAAAGAACAGTGGAAAGGCACAGAATCCAAGTTGCTTCAAGTGCAGTGTGAAGTTTTCACATTCTGTGATTTTTATTGGAGTTGGTCCATGATGATTTTGTTGCTCCACTGTGGTCCACAGTCAACACAGATGCTTGACTCAATGCTTGTCTGCTTACAAGCTTTAAGTGATATAATTTCCTTGACCTACAGGACTTAGCACCTGCCCACAGTGCCAAAATTAGCACTAACTGGTTTGACCATGATATTACCGTGCTGTTTTGACCGGCCAACTCACCTGACCTAAATCGCATTGAGAATCTGTGAGGTATTACTATCAAGAAGAAGATCCGACCCAACAATACAGATGAGCTGAAGGCTGCTATCAAAGCAAACTGGTCTCCAGTAACGCCTCAGCAGTGCCACAGGGTGATCACCTCCGCACCATGCCGCATTTAAAACAGTTTATTTTCAGTTCATTTATGATAAATGAGCACAGACCAAGAACTGAGCGTATAAATAAACATAATTTTTCAGGATTTCTGTCCTTTTTGATTGATCTTAAGAAACTTATATGATTTCTGATTTTCATGAGCTGTATTATTAAATAAAAAAAGGTTTTGAAATATTTCACTTTACATGTAATGAACTGAGATTATATGCAAGTTAAATTTTTTAAATTCATTTGCACAGTGAAGAAACATTTTCAAGTTTTGAGATGCACTGTATAATTATTACCTCAGGCTCTTTCTAGTTATGCGGCTGCATTTTCAACACAAATCTACTGTAGATTGTGCCAATGGATGACTTAAACAGAAGATAATATTTTTTTTTACATTGCAGAGAATTCGCATCATGAAGAACACATAACCACAGAGTCTGGTATAGAATTCGGCTACGATTCTAATAACATTATCTTACGCAGTGTGACAAGTGATAATCTGTTAAATCATCAAGTGTAAGACCAACCTTTAATACAAACTGCCAACATTTTTCACACAGTCACCTGTTATTCATCTTATGCTCTCCTGTTATCACTGTTCTAACTCTTTAAACCAGCTGTGTTTAAAGTTACACAAACATCCCTCTCTGTTTCTCTATCGCTGGCTCCCATGACCAAGTTAGTATCCATGGTCTCCGTGTCACATTCCTAATGGTCTCTGTGTCACACTCCCCCGCGGCCTCCGTGTCACACTCCCCCGCGGCCTCCGTGTCACACGTCCCCGCGGCCTCCGTGTCACATTCCTAATGGTCTCCGTGTCACACGCCCCCACGGTCTCCGCGTCACACTCCCCCGCGGTCTCCGCGTCACACTCCCCCACGGCCTCGGTGTCACACTCCCCCACGGCCTCGGTGTCACACTCCCCCACGGCCTCGGTGTCACACTCCCCCACGGTCTCCGTGTAACAATCCCCCACGGTGTCCGTGTAACAATCCCCCACGGCCTCGGTGTCACACTTCCCCACGGTCTCCGTGTCACACTACCCGCGGTCTCCATGTCACACTCTCCACTGTCTCCGTGTCACACTCACCCGCGGTCTCTGTGTCACACTCCCCGCGGTCTCAGTGTCACACTCCCCACGGTCTCTGTGTCACACTCCCCACGGTCTCTGTGTCACACTCCCCACGGTCTCTGTGTCACACTCCCCACGATCTCTGTGTCACACTCCCCACGATCTCTGTGTCACACTCTTCACGATCTCTGTGTCACACTCTTCACGATCTCTGTGTCACACTCTTCACGATCTGGGTGTCACACTCTTCACGATCTGGGTGTCACACTCCTAAAGATTTCGGTGTCACACTCCCCATGGTCTCTGTGTTACACTCCACACGGCCTATATGTTATAATTTCTACAGCCACTGTGCTACACTCCTCATGGTCTCTATGTTACACTCTTCATGTCCTGTGTCACACTCTCCATGGTCTGTGTGTCACTCTCTCCATGGTACAGTATGTTGTCACAGTGACACACATTCCTCATATATGTTGCTCATCTGTATTTAAACTGCATCATCCTGACCTACATTCAGTGTGAAGGGATCCTGTGCTCTGAAGTTGTTCTGCACTTGGATCAATCCTGGCCACACTGAGCCAACAAGCTCTGCTTCACCATCACTAAACCCACACACACGCACACACACATCATTTCATCACAAACCTCAAGCCTCCCAGAGTAAAGCATCAATCAGCTGAAGAATAAGATAGAGCCCAGCACCCGGCACATCCGCCAGTGTCAATGAGCTGGAAAGCAGCAGGAAATGAGGGAGAAGAGAACTCTATGTTTGTGTGTGTGTGTGTGTGTGTGTGTGTGTGTGTGTGTGTGTGTGTGTGTGTAGCACATGTGAAACGCTTGTATGTTCATATGGAAGAGAGAAATCGTTAAAAAAACGCATCAGACGTACAATATGACTGCACAAGGTCAAAACCGTCAGATATTTGTACAGACATAAACACAGACAGACACACATGCACATACAACCTTACACACTTACCTGTTTGTGCATCTCTATGTTAAGTCCATAGGACATCTCATAATACTGTGAACACAAAGAAACACAGGGTTTTTATTCAACACTGCATCTAATGAACGTGACTAATGAATACATCATCAATCAAACTGCAGCCTCTCTAACGTGACAAGGATAAATGACAATCTATACAGAGAGGGAGAGAGTGTGTGTGTGTGTGTGAGAGAGAGAGAGAGAGAGAGAGAGAGAGAGAGAGAGAGAGAGAGCCTGAGACTTTAAAAGCCCGTTATTAGATCATTTATCTGTAATAAGGGCATTTTTAACCCCATCACCCTGCCTTCCCGGCGGCAGAATGAAATCCACACTGTCTTTCGAGCATTGCTGATATTCAGTTTTTTTCTGAGTGTTTCCCTGCACATGCCAGTGTGTCAGTGTGAAGTTTCCTTCGGTCATCGAACTGCTGTTTCAATTTGTATAAAACACACATAGCTTGTTACACTACCTGGTGGCATGTTCACTCTGTCACTTTGCATGGAGATTGGTTTCCATCAATGTATAAAATGACCATGTGGAGAAGGTTTGAGTCTTTTTGTCTTTCACAGGTCGCACCACAACCGATCAGCGCGTCGGATTCAAATGTGTAAAAACCCATAGTTGTATTTTACCATTTTTACACTAGGAGGCATAGTGGGTTTGCATATTGCTGGAGTTGTAGCTACATAAAGCTTCTAAAAGTAAAATCTTAAAGCAATAACTAGTATGCTAGCAACCTAGCTACCTCTACTCCCAAGTGAACAGTCCCTGCTACTTCCTTCTATGATTCTTTTTTTTCCTAATTATTAACCCTCAGATAATGTGTTTTTTCCATACCTCAAAATCTCTTTATTTCACTCCTCCTCCAAATGACCCATTTTAGTGTCTATGTGAAGTGCAGAGCTGCTGCTGAGTCATGCCTCACCAGAGAGGAGCACAGTGGACCATCAAGCTGCGATAGGGTATTTTCTTAGATGAGGTCACAAGTGGGAGAAAATCTAAGCGACTTGTTTAAGCCCTGGCCGATACAAAAATGATAAAAGGACAAGAAGCACAGAATGTTTTTTCCTCTATATTTTGTACATGCACACTGGCGACACACTGAATGTCTAAAAATAACTAAAAAGTGAATTTTGCATAATAGGCCCCCTTTAACATTTTCTTCCATTACGCAGTAAATGGAAATGAACTGCGGGTAGGAACTAAATGTGTGTATGAGGAACTTGTTGGCCCAGATTTAGTATGGGATTGGTTCAAGAACGCATTTGTGCCAAGTGGTCAAATTTATCACTTTAGCATGTTATACACTAAAAATATATAAACAGTCATGGCCAAAAGTTTTGATAATGACACGAATATTAGTTTTCACAAAGTTTGCTGCTAAACTGCTTTTAGATCTTTGTTTCAATTGTTTCTGTGATGTACTGAAATATAATTACAAGCACTTCATAAGTTTTAAAGGCTTTTATCGACAATTACATGACATTTATGCAAAGAGTCAGTATTTGCAGTGTTGGCCCTTCTTTTTCAGGACCTCTGCAATTCGACTGGGCTGCTCTCAATCAACTTCTGCGCCAAATCCTGACTGATAGCAACCCATTCTTTCATAATCACTTCTTGGAGTTTGTCAGAATTAGTGGGTTTTTGTTTGTCCACCTGCCTCTTGAGGATTGACCACAAGTTCTCAATGGGATTAAGATCTGGGGAGTTTCCAGGCCATGGACCCAAAATTTCAACGTTTTGGTCCCCGAGCCACTTAGTTATCACTTTTGCCTTATGGCACGGTGCTCCATTGTGCTGGAAAATGCATTGTTCTTCACCAAACTGCTGTTGGATTGTTGGAAGAAGTTGCTGTTGGAGGGTGTTTTGGTACCATTCTTTATTCATGGCTGTGTTTTTGGGCAAAATTGTGAGTGAGCCCACTCCCTTGGATGAGAAGCAACCCCACACATGAATGGTCTCAGGATGCTTTACTGTTGGCATGACACAGGACTGATGGCAGCGCTCACCTTTTCTTCTCCGGACAAGCCTTTTTCCAGATGCCCCAAACAATCGGAAAGAGGCTTCATTCGAGAGTATGACTTTGCCCCAGTCCTCAGCAGTCCATTCGCCATACTTTTTGCAGAAGATCAATCTGTCCCTGATGTTTTTTTTGGAGAGAAGTGGCTTCTTTGCTGCCCTTCTTGACACCAGGCCATCTTCCAAAAGTCTTCGCCTGCCTGCTGCCATTCCTGAGCAAGCACTGCACTGGTGGCACTCCGATCCCGCAGCTGAATCCTCTTTAGGAGACGATCCTGGCGCTTGCTGGATTTTCTTGGACACCCTGAAGCCTTCTTAACAAGAATTGAACCTCTTTCCTTGCAATCTTAGTAGCCACAATATCCTTGCCTGTGAAGCCATTTTTATGCAACGCAATGATGGCTGCACGCATTTCTTTGCAGGTCACCATGGTTAACAATGAAAGAACAATCACCAAGCATCACCGTCCTTTCAACATGTCAAGTCTGCCATTCTAACCCAATCAGCCTGACATAATGATCTCCAGCCTTGTGCTCGTCAACATTCTCACCTGAGTTAACAAGACGATTACTGAAATGATGTCAGCAGGTCCTTTAATGACAGCAATAAAATGCAGTGGAAAGTTTTTTTCGGGATTAAGTTAATTTTCATGGCAATGAAGGACTATACAATTCATCTGATCACTCTTCATAACATTCTGGAGTATATGCAAATTGCTATTATAAAAACTTAAGCAGCAACTTTTCCAATTTCCAATATTTATGTAATTCTCAAAACTTTTGGCCACGACTGTAGTAATTACTGCCTGGAAATCGGTTGCTTCAAAAGTAGACACATTTTCAACATTTGGCTGTTTAATTATCTTTAGATATTTAGCCTAAAAAAGAAACTTTGCATAAAGTAGCCTGCATTTCATTTTTTCATATACAAATGTTATGATTTCTATTCTATTATCATGTATTATATTTTCACAAGCAGTGCTTTTTAAGACCTTTGCAGAGGTCAGAGGTTTTTTTTTATTTTTTTATCAACCAATCCCAGTCCTTGAATTGCTGCATCATCCCTAGCAACAGGGTCAACTACACCTCCTCACTAAGATTAAGGTTTTTGTACTTTCCTTACTCAGAGTTGCTCTGAGAAGTTTCCTAAATCACTTTTAGTCTAGGACTCCCAGCTAGGACTTTTTAAGCTAAGATACGAGCTCTCTAGGGAATTCTAAGAAGCTCTGTGAATACAGGCCCTGGACTATGCCTGTTCCACCAGGGAATGATGTGATAACCTGGTCATTCAATACATTCAGGTCGTCAGCTGACTTAATTTTATTGCCATGTAACATTGCTGAGTCTAAACCTAAGCACCTGAAGCAACCCCAGATCATAACACTGCCTCCAGAGGCTTGTACAGTGGACACCATGCATGATGCTCTTTCCTTCTTACCTTGATCCACCCAACACTCTGGAATCGGGTCACTCTGAACTCATCAGACCACATTTCTGTTTTATTTTTTTCAACATGCAATTTCACAAAGTGTTTAGTCAAAATTTTTTTCCTACCACATTTCCTCCACAAAGTTGATGGTTCAGCACTATCCACCCAGGTTTTCATAATGTGTTGAAGGGTTCTTAACCCAGTTCCAGTAATTTCTCCTTAGATAATCTCCTTAGATGTTTTATTTTCTTGATTCAACCCAATAATTTGACCCCTCTGAAAAGGCAACTTTTTACGAGGGGCCAGGCAGTGTACATAATAAGAGTTAATTAAGAAAACCGGCCTGCTCTTTCTGCTGTGCCTGCTGCAATATAGAAAATAAATACTGACCTATTGATGCTTTGTCATTTAAATGTGACACGGAAATTAAACTTATCTAGTTAACATTGTCACCTTGCACCTCCAGGGTCCAAATTGTTCGTAATGTGTGAATGTGTACTGTATGTGTGTGCCTTGTGATGGATTGGCACCCTGTCAAGGTTGTACCCAGCCTCATGTCCTAAGTCTACTGTGATAGGCTCCAGGCCCCCCACGACCCTGTATTCAGGATAAAGCGGTGTACATGTAGATGATGAGTGAATGAATGTACAGGCTTGTTGCTTAATTACACGACTACAAAATTTTCTTAATGTTGGTAAATTACTTCCAAAAAAAAAAAAAAAAACTCTTTTACAAACTAAACTTTCTTCTAGTTTTTCCAGACTTCCACAGAAATCTCAACCATGTTGACGGTTATGAAAACATTGCTCTTGCAAGCTACACAGAGTGGAATTTCACAAGATGTCTTGTGCTGATCTCTTTCATAACTGCCAGTAAAAAAAAAAAAAAAAAAACGATTTCAAGGCTACATCCTAAATCACATAATGTGCACCAATTAGTATGCGTAAACAGTAAGGACACCAGCGGTGAACTGATCGTTAAATACGATACTCCGCTGTTTGGGCTGCAATTCGCAGTTCTGAGCACATAAATATCTGCTTAGGTTTGCTCACTATTCCGAATGAACGCAGACTTTCCCGGCGTGCTGCTGCTGCTCTGTATGTCTTGGTGTCAGAGATGTGCAGAACCACTAATGAGGTCACTAACTCTATCTAAAATACAGCATAACAGACGTATCCATCACTTCTGGTTGCTTCCGACGTGCGTATGTTTATTACCCGGTCTGTGCTCTCTGTGTATTTTATTACCTGATCTGTGTATTTTGTTTCCCAGCCTGTCAAATACATTAGGCACGAGCCACTAGCTAAACCACAGAGTAATAAATACACACACAGAGGCAAGCTGACGCACCAGACGACATCACTGATATAACCGAGTTTAACATTTGAGTTTGTCACTAGCCAGCTATAGGGTGGATATTTTACACAAGCTTCTTATACATGCACAAAATAGGAACAAGTGAAATATATATATATATATATATATATATATATATATGGAGACAGAGAGAGCATACAAAAAACTAAAGACAATAAAGTGTGAGCAAGCAGAACAAGAATGAGTGAGACAGAAAGAGTCTGATAAAGAGGGAATGTGTGTGTGTTTCTGCATTTGTGTGTGTGATGAATTGGTCTTGGTGACACACTCAGTCTCAGCAGGCAGACAACCAGCACAGTGTGAGTGATGGAGATGAAATCTGACTCAACTGCTCTCTCTCTCTCTCTCTTTCTGTCTTTCCCTTTCTTCCTTTCTGTCACACCCACGCTCACTTGCTCCCTCGCTCTCCTTCGCTCACAACACACCCTCTCCGTCCCTCACCCCCACTCGTCTCTCTATGTGTGTGTGTGTGATTCAATTCAGCACTGCTCTTTTTCTTCCATTTCGCTCACTTGATCATTTCTCACTCTGTCTCCTTATCTGTCTCTTCTGCCCAGCTCCTCTGATCCCTCCTCGCTTTTCTCTCCATCTCTCCTGCTCTATCATTATAAACTCCATTTCTCTCACATCATCTCGGGCTTATGCCCCTGCCGTCCTCTCTCACGCCCCTCTCTCTTTCTCTCTCCCTCTCTCTCTCTTTCCTCCCTAAAAAAATTTCTACCTCGGCGACATGTCACTGCCACGAGAGGCATGCTGCAGTCACATCAAAAACACAAGACGCAAACAAAGGAGTGTAATTTCACACAATGAATCCTTTTTACATCTTAATGAGTGCAGATTGTGCTGGAAATCACTGAAATATCACCATTTCAGAACTACTGACAAGATTATATCCTCTGGATTTAATTCAGAGCAGCTTCACTGGCATGGTCATAACTGGCTGCTGTATTCCCAAAGCTAGGAGCAGTCCATGTTCCATTATCAGTATTCCCAAAAATAACAGGAACCATATTTCCAAAGGCAAATGCTTTACAGACTTGAACTGAAACTAGCTGCTTTAAAGCGTAATTTCCATACTAACACACTCTTTCCATGTAACGCCATGACCCCAAAACATACTCAGCTCTTGAAAAACCTGCAACTTTACAACAGACCCGAAATTTCTGACTACAACAGAACCACTATTTATATTTATTTGCACTGTACTTGAGAAGTGCTCTTTTCCATTTTGGAATAATGCAATATGCATCATGATGTGTTTTCAACATTTGATATGATTAATCACACAAGATAAATATCATTAAGACGTGATGTGATGGCCTCTTTTCCTTCGCTGAGAACGAAACGCATGGAGAAGCACAGAAAAACAAACAAATCTGGAAGCATTTATATATATATATATATACACACACACAGTGCTGTGAAAAAGTATTTTCCCCCTTTCCAGATTTTTTTTTTACAGTTTTTCTGTATATTTATCAAAATTAAAATAATTCAGATCATCCAAAAATAAAAACCTAAAAACCTTTCTCATCTGTTCTTACATTTCTTCATTTCGTGGCATGATGTGTTGCTTTTTAAGATATTTCAGCTTGCTTTTCGTCAATAGACAGGTTATATTAAAGTGATATCTTGATTCAACAAGTCAGGCTTGGGTGTGGGTTCATTCATGATTTTGCAAGGCGAGGGGGGGCAATTGCTCTTCCATTAACAAGGTAGGTTTGGACAGCATTTTCCCATTAATAAATGAAATCATGCATTTTGTACTTAAGCAGGTTATCTTTGAGTGTATATAAAACTGTGTGTATATAACTGTGTGTGTGTGTGTGTATACATACATGGGGTTACTGATTACACTATAAAGCCTAAATCATTTATGTATTTCAATCGCACTTTAAAATCTAATTTAGTGTGTGTGAAATTTCTTAGTTTCACATTAATAACTTAAATATATCTTTCTATTAGGAAGGAAGAGTGTTTGCGTGCCTGTAGGCTCTGCAGTGGCTGAGGTGCATTACTGGAGAATTTACTGCAGGCTGCACATAGGGGGTGCTCTTTCACCATTTTGTCACTTTCAGCCCTGTTTGTTTTTGACTCAGTTGTACAGCTGTCTAAATTAATGAAAAATAATCTGTGCCATGAACATGTTCAGTCTTTTTCCCTTTACTCTCATTTGTCAATATACACACATGAATATAAAGGAAGACAGCCAAATATATTTCTATATCCAGCAGGAATTTCAGTTCAGCAAAAATATTTACGCACAAAATCACCCGTAAGGCAAATGTTCCGACCTGCCAGAGCCATATTATAAATACGTACTGGGAGTTCTCTTGCATGTCTGCACACACACACACACTGCAGGTCTAAAAGCTTCTAATACAGTAAAAGCACTGTGCACTATGGCCCCTATATTATTGGTAATAGAGTGTGAAGTCTTAAACACACTTCCTAATGGCTCAGCCCTGTTCAGCAGCCTTGAGTGAGGCCAGAGACATCAGTCAGACCCTCCTGCAGTAATACCCCTCTGCCACCCTGATGGAGAACAACCTTCACATCCACATCAATAACACACGGCGACATCTCAGCAGAAATGTACCATAAGGTTTTAAGTCTTTGTATGACACTGATCCTATTTTATAATAAATATGTCACAATCATTCACAGTTAATTCTAGGGTTGTGCAGAAATCCTCTTCTGATCTGAAATTCAAACCAGAAGTAAAGGTAGCATTTTTGACACCTGAAGTAATGTCCTTTTGAATTAATCAACACTTAAACCCATTGTCAGTTATTCAGGTGCTCGAGTGTAGGCGGCAGCGTGCTAGTTTTGGAATAATAAACACAAGATTCATCTTGAATCTCATAATGCACAACATTAATGTTTGTAGGAGGCTGACTCTGTGTGTAATATATTCCACAGAGACAAAAAAAAAAAAAAAAACTAATACAGCAACTCGGAAATGTGTTAATTCTATCTCTGTCATGCATGTTTCCCTTCTCTAAGCTCTAGGCAGAGCTGCCAAAGAAAACATCAACCGCCCAACGTGGGGCTCGAACCCACGACCCTGAGATTAAGAGTCTCATGCTCTACCGACTGAGCTAGCCGGGCTGTGAGGGAGCATGCAACAAGTACCCTTACTTACCGTTTAATGTTCACACGATGAGCCTTAACTGCAACATTATTTATATATTTTCTTTGCCCGAAAAAAAAAAATGTTTAAACTCTTTATTTAAAAAAAATCTTTTTTTTAAATCATCGTCAGTAATTAAAGCCAAAATAGTGGTCTTTATAAATTTGAAAAAAAAAAAAACTGACTTTAGCAGTGGTGACCAAGGAATCAGAAATAAGATTTGAGTTTAAGAAAAAAGAAATATTAAGTTATAATATTTTATGGAAAAAAATGTTAATCAAACAATAGTAATTAGTAAAATAACTGTTTAAGTCTATGTGGACTGTAGCATAGCGAGTTACTATAGTATGAATGGTTATGTTTTCTTTCTCCCTTCTGTGTGCTTTTGTGTATTATATATCAATGTTAGTACCCATCTTTGACTTGAATAGAGTTCTTAGAAATAGTTAAAAGGTAAAAATAAGCAGGTCAGATTTAATGTAATCAATGATTGTATTTTTTCAGGTTTAAGCCCACATACTGTACATCTGCCTGTACAGCAGAGCTCTCTCTCTAACTTATTAATACAAAAAAACATGTTTACACCAAGTAATAACTTCTTTCATCATCAGCCAGATACACTTCTTGTCCGGTAATCAGAGAATGAATCACAGATGAGAAATCAAAATGTTAACATTTCAGTCTGAAAGTAACTCTAGCACCTTAAAATTCACTTATAGCCACGAAAACATTAACTGATCCCAGTAAAAATATTCAGTTTAGCTTATCTAATTAAATCTAATTATCTAATGGTATTATCTAATGGTGCAGGTGTTTGTTTACATTGAGCAAGTAGTTTATTTTAAAGTAGATTATTCAATCCGGCACATAACTTTTCATAACATCGCTTTTACTCACCATTTTCATTTAATTTATGGTACAGGCTAACCTTTGGCAGATATCCAAGTACTGCAAAAGATTAATTAGATTAATTGGATTAAAGTAGAATTAAATTCTGCCTAGCGTTTGATTTTACGCACGTGCAGGACATGCTGTCCAACCTTGCGGTTTAGAATCTGGTACATAACTGCTTATCACTTTACTTACACCTTAACATTTTGGTTTAACTTTAGGCAAATACCGAAGGACTGTCAAAGTTTCATTCAATTCTGACAATCCAGTCAGTTTTTGCGTGATGCTGTACGTACTTTACTACAATAATACTATTCCAGGTAGTTTATTTAACAAGGTTCTCCAGGGTATAGCTCATCACTTATATTTACCACATCAAACACTATCAAACTGCATAAGTAAATACAATAATGATCATTGTAGAGCTCATTTAAAACAACAGCAGTTGATGCCAACTCAGTAAAAATCTATAAAATTAATAAGCATAAAACAGACTTAAGCAATATCACACAAGAGGAACAGTTCCACAAACACGATTTATTATCAAGGGATTATGATTTTTTTCTTTATTTAACCAGTTATTTTCATCCACCAACACATATCCTTCTACAATTGGCGGAAATAACTAACCGCAACTGGCAGCGCTGGTGAAACCAGGGGTGAAACTAGTTTTAAATTCGATGTAGCCAAAAGGTAAGGAGAATAAACCATGGACATGGTGGACAGTTCTGTAAATCTCATAAGTGTCTCTTTATATTTCCACTTATTCCACTTTAGGAAATCAGCTCCATTAACTTCCAGGTTCCACAGTTAAATCCCAAATAGCGTTAAATGAAAAGCTTGTGTGCTATGTAGCATGTTCGTCTCCCACACACCAAGTAGTGCCCTTGATTAGAAGTTACAGATGGATGTGGAATCCAGCCTTGTGTTAGAAGCTAGTTAGCTTTAAACTCGGCTTTGGCGTAAAAATTAAACAACACAGAGGTCCTGTATTTCGGAAAGACTCCGTGCTGCGACCGACAGTTAGTGTAATTAATGACTGTAGAACACCTGGGACACGGAGTGATACATATAGTTAAACGTCCTAGTGGTGTTACTGTGCATTATCACCACTCCTGGAATGGCTCTCGCCCAATAATTTCTTTTACTGTTGCTGCTGTGAGAAACCATGTTGATATGTCAGTATGAGACCATATTATCTCCATTTTCAGAGTATTTTTAAGTCAGTGGATGTTTGGGATTTCATAGTCTGGGACTGGCAATTCCAGACATTCTCAAGCTTTAGGTGGAAACAACATGAAAGGATGAGCTAAAGATTCTAATCCAATATGCTTTCTGTCCAATTCAACAAATATCCCCTCACAGTCCTGTGGGCAGAAAAAAAGAAATCTGGTGCTCATACACAGATCTGGCTCTGTGAATGAGAAACAACCAAAACAGTGTGAGCTGTGCCACACAACACTATTCCAGCTGATCAGCAACAGGAGGCACGATTGTGCACAGGATAGAGGAGGGCAGTGTTGCCAAACTGTGGGGTTTTCCATCCAGTTTGGCTACTTTTTCATCATCCTGAGCTGGAAAATGTGTCTGTGAGGCTTAATATAAAAGTAGACAAATTTTTGTGAAACACAGTATGTATATATATATATATATATATATATATATATATATATATATATATATATATATGAAATGGAGCTAATGTGAGTTCTAATGCTTAAGTTATTTGGACTCCATCATGTGATTTCATCCCAGCCTAGGTGTAATTTTGTCAGGGTGATCTGGCAATTAGCAATTAGCAGGAAGCGAGAGCCGGGCCAAATCAACATTCTGTGTGCTTACTATAACTACAAACCTTGTCGGTCACTGTAGATTTGCAAAACAATTTCTTGCTAGTTCTCTTGCTGGGTTTGTGTGCTAGCGTGTCGTTCATTTATCGAAATTTTATATGAATAGTCAGTGCATAGGCAGAATTCATAGGTGAGAAGGAAGGGTTGTAAACCAACCCCCAATCAACAGTGGCCAGTAAAATATCATATATTCATGATCAATTAAAATGATTAAGTGTGAACTAAGTGTACATGATTCAACTGTAACTGCAAATAATAGCATTCCCCCGCCCCTGTGAGAGACTTGGTTGCATCCAACCCTCTCAACCTTCTCCGCACCTTCTCAAGCATGCAGCAGTAACCGCAGGTGCATGCGATAGCAAGCACACGCACAATCAAAAGAGGAAGAGTAAAAGAAACCCACCATTTTTATGTCAGTTGGCCGAAAGTGAACAATCTCTTATCAACAGGAAGCAAATAATACAAATACTGGTACAACAAATGTGGGTGCTTTTATACAAAGTGAATGATTTTATGCTATTCAACTGCACTACCTGGAATTGTAAAGTATGTTGGTTTGGTATGCCTCTTCCTCCTAAAATAAATGTGAATCAGAGAATATGCAAAAAATATATATAAAGCATATTATATTTATTATAAAAGATT
>JAAGKR010003102.1:30000-45740 GCA_011419295.1 Clarias macrocephalus
ACCTCATTTTAAAACGTTTACTGCAGAGCTACGGATTTCTTCTCAACATGAACTTCTAGCCGCTCTAGTCATTAAGAAACCTACGAGAGAGAGAGAGAGAGAGAGAGAGAAAGAGAGAGAGAGGCGCAATCCGGTGACCTGCATTTTAAATCAGAGCCACTTTTAATAATCAAACAAACAAACGCACTTAAGCTGTGCTGAGTCCTCACCACAAATTCAAATATTATAATTTCTAAGCGGTGACTACTACTATTAGTGAGTGTTGAAGACAAGATTACATTAAGAAGAACAGACTGGGAACAGTTAATGTTCAACTGTAGATGTGTGCTGCTAGCGTTACTAAGGGTTGTCTTTGGGTGAACATGCACTGGGAATGTCCTTCCCTCATCACCATACACAACAGAGGAGACACAGTAATCAACATAGTGATTTATTATTTAAGGAGGATCTGAAGGTCACCATCAGTTGACCATCACCTCTGACCAATGAGCAACAGCTCATTCTGATCTGATCTCTAGATTAAAATCTGTAGATTTAAATCCCACAAAATAAAACTTTCTGTCATGTGTCCATCCCTGTTTTCATCAATGTCATTCTACAATCATGACTGCTACTTGGGAATTTACATTGCTGAGGACCGGAACCTCTGGCAAACCTGCAAGTGTACACACACTCACACACCCAAGCATACACTAAAGGCAAATTGGATATGCCAATTGAACTATGATACACGTCTTTGGACTGCGGAGGCACTGGGAGAACAGATAAACTCCACAGGCGCAGTGCGTAGGCGAGATTTGAGCCCCTGACCCTGGAGGTGTGAGGGAACAGTGCGAACCACTGTGCCATGTACCACCTTCTGTCATGTGCGAACATGTCATATCGCACTAAAACGTCATTTGAAAAAATAACAGAAATGACCAAGCAGCATTTTTATCCGATTTTTTTTTTTTTTTTTTTTTTTTTGTGGTGGCACTCATGGCAACAAGCAGCAAGAAGGTAATAGCATTTAATTACTTAATTATATAGTAATAGCATTAACGGTACAATAGGACTAATAGTTTTACAGTCGTACAGTTCAGTAGATGCAGACATTCTGAAGATTGTGTCCTGCTGCCTTGCCCTGCTAATCTGGTTTCAATCTGTAGTCTTTAAACCACAAGGCCAGACTAGATAGCTGCCACGACCTCACAAAAATGCTTCTCTAAAAATATGACGCAATGATTGACTTAAACATATACAGTATCTAGTCTTGGGCAATATAACAATTATATTGAACAAAAAAATTCACAAATATATTGTTCATTTATATTACATAGCACTCGTATCTACTGTAGTCCTGACAACCTTCACGCAATTTAAAATAGGAGTTACCACAAGATATGATCAAAAGAGCAGTCTTTTTCCCTACAATAAAACGTGAAGAGAATATACCATAGATATAGGAATCTGAGCTGATATGCTCGCCATCTGTTCCTGCACCCTTCCCTACATCTCAAAAGCTCTCGACAGGATTTGCAGCATCACTTTCTGCCAAAGTAAAGTTTTGAGCCGTAAACTAAATCTGTCAGTGTACGGTATGTTTGACTTAGCATATATTAGACAGTATATATTAAACATCTAATAACACTATTTATTAGTGAGGAAGAAAAAAAAAAACAACATCGGAAAAAAATAAAATAAAATAAAAATAAGGTTTTTGATCCAAAATGATTCAATTGTGATGGTAATGAGAAATGGAATTTAAATGCTGTAGTCCTGCTTGAAGACACTTGTGAGACAGTTTGAGAGCAAAGCAGTGAAAATGCCTGCTCTTTGGCCAAATTGTAAAAGAAAAATACTATATGCTGAAATGTACTGCCGGTTGTTGTTGTTTTTGTTTTAACTGTTTACTGTGCATCGCTGTAGAATCACTTAAAAATCCTGCATCCAGCAGAGATTTCCCGATTCCACAGCTGGTAAGGGCATTATGCATTCCCATACTCTGCTTGAAACTGAAAAGGCGGAAATGCTCATTTTCCTGTCCAAAATGACTAGCCATGCTGGATGATTAAGATGAAACAGTTTATCTCAATAATTTATGATTTTAAATTTTAAATTTTAAGTCTTGAGCATGGAGAAAAGAATACCATCCAAATATAGTCTAAGTAGCTGAAGGTTACAAATTTAGCTCAAAGATTTTGACAAATTAGAAATTTTGGTAATTTTGCTATATTTGGGATTGGGCCTTTTTCAAATCATTTCAGAATCATTGTAAATGTAAAATGCAAATTAGGCATTAGACACAGTCACATATCTGATTTGTATACAGATCTCATTAGACGTCACCAACTCCCAGCATTCTGTTATACTCAAAACTGAGAGATCAATTTTTACTAAAACACCTGTTGTTTTGCTTTACCTAGATGATCAATGGGATCCAACTTCTGCTCAAAAAAATGTAAGAGCATGTGTGTCTTCTTTCTTTCTTTCCTTCTTTCTTTCTTTCTTTCTTTCTTTCAGGGTGATGGTAGTGTACGGTCAGATAATGGGACAAAAAACGAGCACCTTGATGGCCAAAGTGCACGGAAGTTACTTTCCAATATGTCATTGTGGGAAATTACTAATGGTGTATGAATTTTGTATGAAAATATTGTGGGCAGATATAAAAAAAAAAAAAACTGTGGGACATATTCTCTTATGACTTGCCAATCCATCGCAGGGTACAAGGGGACACACACTTAGGCATTCAGGACGCACCAGTTAGCCTACTCTGCAAGTCTTCGGACTGTGGGAGAAAAACAGATTAACCACAGGAAACCCAACAAGCATGGGGAGAAAATACTCCAACGCACGCAGACCTGGGGCAGGACTTTAACCAACCCTCAACCCTGGAGGTGTGACGCCACAGTGCTCAATGACACGACGACCAAAATTTTAAAATGTCATGTTGATGAGATGAAACAGACTCTGGACGCAACTGCAATGAATAAAATATGACACAAAGCACAGAAATCATCCTACCACTAGTTCACAAAAAAAAAAAAAAAAAAAAAACGATTGGATTGAATTTTTGAGTGAAATGTATGGAGAATAAAAAACCCACAATGAAATGACACATTTTAATTTCACCTCCAATATATTCTACACACACTTGCACTATATAAATGTTTACTGAAGACTACGCAGTTTTAAACCAGTCTCATTCCTTCTCCTCTCTCTCTCTCTTTCTCCGCCTCACTTTATCACTCCTCTCCCCTAATCATTATTTCTGCCTCACCTCAGATCTCTCTGTGCTTTTATGTTATTTATCACTCTTTTCCTCACTGCCCTCAATCTAGCCGTATTCATCCATGTTTTTTTCTTTTTCTCTTTTAGTGCTCTGTTTTGAACACCCCTCTCTCACTCTCTCTCTCTCGCTGTTACATTCTCTTTATCTCTCCCCTCCTTCTCTCTCTCTCTGTAGGCGTGAGGGCAATCTGTGGCGGTAATGTTCCTGGATAGAGCTGAGAGTGTCAGTGTGAATCAGACAGATGAGCTGGCCAGGGGAGTTACAGTGCAGAGCAGTGCATTAATCCATCCTTTCTACCCTTCCTCCTCCCTCCCCCCCCCTCTCTCTCTCTTTCTCTCTCTCTCTCTATCTCACCCTCTATCCTTGACCACCTTAGAACCTTGACTGCTCCAGTGAACCCAAATGGTCGAGTGACCATGCATACCACTTTCATTATTAGCAGTAGACTGACCTCACACCTGTCACGCATGCATCCGTACACAGACAAACACACACACACAGGCATTCCTTTGTGTTAACATGCTTAGCTGAGATCTCTGCTTGTGGAAAGAAAAATAAATAAGAATTTAAATTCAGGCAAATAATTTAGAACCTGATTTCTGTCCACTGGTTCTAAAAGGGTGAGTCAAAAATTATCTGCACTCTCAGTAGAATTTATTTTAATTACCTTTTAGAAAAGACAAGTACTATATTATTATTTTTTTTATATTATTTTTTTTTATTCTGTCGACAAGCTTTCGTATACCTTCATAAAAAAAATTTGGGTTGAGCCACGAATGCAATCGTTCTCTTCATTTCTTCATCAGAAGTGAAACTTGTAGGGCTGCTTTCAGAGGAACAAACAAGTGAAATTCTGATGGAGCAAGATTGTGACTATAGAGAAGATACTTTAACACCTTAAATTTTTTAACACCTCAAATTCAAAACCAAGTTTTTGCAGAGCGTCAACAGTGTAAGCAGAAATATGTAGATGTGCATTGTCATGTAAGATCACAACGCCCTTGGATAGCAGTCCTCTGTGTTTAATCCGAAGTTTAGCTCTTCAACATGTATCTCCCTGTAACGAGCACTGTTGAATGTTAGGACTTTTTCTGATAATGTTCCAATACCAGTGTTGGGTGTAATGCATTAAAAAGTACCAGAGCATTGGCGTTAGAGTACTTGGATTACTACAAGTAATCTAACGCGTTAGGTCCGCCATTAAAGTACTCAGTTGTTTAGTTATATTTTCAAAGGTGTAATCCGATATTCAGACAATTTATGTAATCCGTAAGCCAGACAGCAGCCATTCCGTTATTGTGTGTGAAAGTTGTCTTACAAGTCCCCCCCCCCCCACCCTCCCTTATGTTATTCCTGTTGTTATACCTCTATCTCACGCGGTTTGACTCGCGGTGAGTAGCGGTGTGAGTCGCCGCGAGTGACCGCCCGACGCTCCGCAAAGTCTGCAAGGTCTGCGAGGACCGACGTGCGAAAAGATGGAAACGTAATCACAACGGCAAAACTGGCGATGAATCATGATGCACCGTACTTACAGCCACTGCCATAGGTGAAATAGGGGTATTAGTAGTTAACAGATTATGGGCCAAACTTTGCTGAGTGATGATGGTAGAATAATTATAAAGGTCTTGACTAAAACAACATGCATGAGGAAGCACAAAGCAGTTTTCATTTTCTGCAATAGAAAAGTACTCTAACTAGTAACTTTTATCAGAAAGTAAAGCAGTAATGATTACTTTTTAATGACAGTACTTTTGTAATGTAATTAGTTACTTTAAAAAGTAACATCCCCCAACACAGTCCAATACTGGCCCTTGAGAATCTCAGAAAACATCGATTTTCCAGCTGATACAGCTAGACTTTTAAACTTTTTTTTTGGTCAGCAAATGAGAATGTTTCCACTCTATACTATGAAACTTTAACTTTTTTTTTAAGAAACCTTACAGTATCGGTCTAAATTTTGTTTGCAGATATCCAAACATACATACTGCACACAAAGTATTCAACCCTCAAACCACAAAAAACCTAATGACGGCACGCTGCTCTTCTTTCGTGTAAATCACGAGTGGGGTATCCAGTTTTGCACACATTTTTGATTGGAATTTGTCTGACTCACCCTCATATATGTTTTCCTGTACAGAGAAAACGCCCCCAAATTTGTTTACACAAAAGTAATTTAAACGGATGGCTCAGCGCCGTTTTTAAAATTTCAACAAAAAAAAAATTCTCTGGCCAGGTTTACTGTTCAGTTTTCATCTTAAAAATATTTATCATGAAAACTACTATGAATTATTCACATGAGTATTATTAAATGAATGGATAAATGGACTATGCACTGTAGTTACAAGAATGAGAAACACCTCCAACCCAGTAGTAGTAGCCTCAGAGTTTACAGCTTACAGGGTTAGAATTGTGCCATTTAGAAATTTAAAGTGGTTGAAGAATGTTATGTTATGACTCTATAAATGGAATTTTGTGTTTTGCTATTAAGTTGTGTGTTCCAACACTTAAATTAAATAATTTTAAATAATTTAAATAAAATATGCTTTTACAGATTTCTACAAAGATTTGCTCTTAATTCACTTTCATGATGTTTTCTGTACCACAGACTGTATATAAAAAAACTGGACAAATCCTCAGAGACGTCACCTGAAGAGTGGTTTTAAAGCTCAGATGTGGGACCCCTGGTCATTGCTATCTAGGCATTAGCTCACTCCGCCAAACCCTGGGTTACTGCATTAATGGGGCAAATGTACAGAACACACGGAGCCTGGCTGTTGTTTGGAACCCGACCACCTAACTCAGTTACCACCCACAAGCTATAGCTTATTCTGTGGTACCTAATGTAAATTTATATACATGTCATCCTGTGCCAACTTGCATATATGCATGTCGTCGTCGCCCTCCCCCCCCCGCCCCCCCCCCAGCAGTTTGCATAAACAGGAAATCTAGCTAATGAGACCACAACCATTTTTGTACCAGGCTATAAAGTTTATTTCTGTTGTAAAGGTGTACATTTATGCGGTCTATGGGAAACGACTGAGTTTTGGACATTTGAGGAACTACAAGCTTTGGCACTTGTGCGTGGCTTAATTTTTCAGAAACAAAAGTTGCCCCTCGATCTGGACAAATGTAGAGAAGTCACATGTTCACAGTTCACATGGGTGCGTGTTTGAATGCAAATCTAGAAATGTGAAAGGAAAGAAAGGAAAGACAACATAAATTTGTGCTAAATACACACAATATTTGAGAATTTGGCCTTGATTAGTTGGATTGTACCCGTGTTCCGAGTGACAAACTTTATGGTCATTATGAGGATAGGAAAATTTCTAACAACCAAGACCTAGAATAATATACCTATATGCACCTCAATTTTGATTTAAGACAGATTTAGTTGGAAAAAAGATCCCTTTAAGTTTAGATGGCTCTTCTGCAAATCAGTAATTAGAAAAATGTTTCAAATTTTAGACGAATTTTCAAATGATATCCTTTTCTTTTAAATTTCTAATGGAATGATTGCAATTCAATAGTTAAGCTATTATATGTATCGTTATACAGTATAATCCTCATTATATAATTGAACATATTGTGCCTTTTTATTAAGAATTTACAGTATATACTGGTAATTGTCGTTTCCTTACTATTTATGTACGATAATAACAAAATAAATCAGACAAATATTCACTTTCTTTCATTTTTGGAAATGTTTCTTCACACCAAAAAAAGAAAATTATTCAAATGATAAAAGAGATTTTTGAGTATCGTCAGCATACAAGATGATATAATTGTTTATTTTATAAATTCTAATAATAATAATATTAAGAAGAAGAATTATGTAACTAGTAACTGTATTTAACTCATTCAGTCTTTCATAGTGGACTCGTACGTTCGAGCCTCATGCATCACGGATACAGTTGCAGCCGGTTGAGTTCTGACTTAAAATTGCCATGACTGTCGTGAGATTTCAAGGATGAATATAGAATAAAGAACAACACTACGGTCTCAGATAAACCACTAATCCGCCATCTCTAATGAGGTTGAAGTACTATTTCATACCCGTCACCAGGTACATCATGCACTCAGAGTCAGAGGGAAAAAAAACATTTCATTCAGGAACAGTAGCAGGCGAGCGATGATGAATTGTAAATGCATGAAAATAAAGGCAATGGCTGTTGAAACAAGTCTTGGTATACATGACAGGTTTAACTGGCTAAATATAGCCCAGTGTGCTAGCTGTTTTTTATAGTCCTTCACATTATTTACGTGTCTGTGCTTGTGATCTCGATCTCTCTCCCTGCTTTTCTCCTCGCTTGCTTCATCTGTTTCTGTCACACTCTTTTCTTCTTTGTGCTTTTCATCTCTCATTCAGGCCACTGTCACATTCTCACTCGTCTCCATTCCTCTAACTCGTTCCTCTTTTCTTTCCCTCTTCTCTCATTTATATTATCACTCGCACTTCCTTACTATACGTTTGTCGTCCTTCTTGTCCTCTCCCCAGATCAGAGTGAAAACGCACAGTGACACAGACACAACGCGTGCACACATGGCACACATTAAGACTCATAAATAAATGAAATGTTTTATTTCCTGTTACATATGCACTGGTTTTTTTTTTGTTTGTTTTTTTTTGAGCTGGTTATTTTAGACAGGTTGTGAATCTGAATGGAAAAAGCAGAAATAAATATTGAAAATGCTTGAATTTTTTGAAAAGAAATGATTCTCTGGAGGTGGAAAAGGATGAAGTAGTTCCTGAAGGTAAATGAATGAAGGAATAAGAGCATCTATTATGCTGCTGTTTGATGCTCTTTTCTACTGTATATGTGCACAGAGACAAATACTATGGATGCTCTAATGTAGTCTTTTGTTCTATATCATTTTAAGGATTTTCACATGACTGTAATAAAGGAAGCATGCCTATATACCCATTACATTTGCGAGAAATTGTGAAGTATTTTATTTGAGCCTTTTTGTATTTAACATATTCCTGATATAATTGTACTATTAAATCGTAATTGTATTAATTGCACTTTTCATAGATCGTAATGGTATTCTTAGTAGCATAATATTAATCCCTAATAAAGTAATGTAGCTTTTGCTTTCTGGGTTGCTATGATGGACATCGAAGGTACAGATGTGAGAACAATTACTGCACACGACCTTGAAACTGACAACAAAGGTATATGTGATAATACAGCTAGAGCATCATCATCGATTGATGATAGCCTGTATATCAGGTTTAGTATCTGTGCTATATCCACTTGTGTGTCTTCATCTCTGTCTGTTCCTCAGAAGCACATATTTTGGAGCTGCAACACCGCCCTTGCCGAAACACAAAGTTAGACCATGTTCTCGCTTTACCCGCTCACTCACTATACAGGATTTGACAGAGCAAGCCCGTTCAGGACTCACCATGATGTAGTGCCTCTGCATCTCGGTCTTCTCGCTGGCCAACTTCTCACACTCCAGCTTCAAACTAGGGAGTAAAATAACACAACTGTTAGTTCAGGTAACAGAAAAAAACTGATAAATATACTGTCGTTACATAATCGTTTTACAATCACAAAGAGCATGGTGAAAAAAAAAAAGCCACTATAGTCATTAAATCAAGAATGATAAAGACTACCTGTCAGTTAGCCCTTCCAGATTATTAGTTTTAAGATGCTTGCCAGCCTTATGCAACGTGTTGTTTTTGTATTAAATCGTTTAAGGAGAATTGATAGGTGTCCACTGATCACGATCTGAACAGTGTCATTGTTCTTAAAGAAACAAGATGGTCTGAAATTTAGTTCATTGGTTGGTTGGTTGGTTGGTTGGTTGATTGCAGAATTAAACATGTGACAGGCAAAAGTTGTGAATGTTTCTAGTTTGCATTTTTACTGAATCAGGATTTCTTGATAAGGATACATGTATAAGCACTTATGTTCCTTTTTCTTGTTGTCGAATGACTTTTTACTATATAATATAGATCTGCAATACAGCATGGGTTATAACTAATGACAGGAAAAAAATACTATATTTTCAAAGCCCCTGCTTTGCTAACTGGGAGCATGTCAGTAACTATTAACTTTTCTTTTTCAATTGTGATTGATAAAACAAGTTTTTTTTTTTTACTGTCATCATTAAACAGATCAGCATGACCTATAAATTCTCATCAACGCATTAACATTAACGAATGTGTTTGGTGGGGCAACTGGAGCACCCACTAAACACAGGGAAAACGTCCATGCACACAAATTGGCGGCCCCCATCCTGGAGGTTCGAGGCGACACTGCTAACCACTAAGCAAACCATGATGCTTCTTTTCCTAGTGTCATCCGTTTCTCTGAACAAAACTACTTGAGCACACACCACAACCTAATCGTGACCTACAAACTCATAAATATCAACTTCCAAGGACTTGAAGGCAACAAATGCCATGTATTCCTGTGGCTTTGCCCAGCTCTACTTTCTGACTTTTCCTATTTCAGGTCATCTGTAGATCACTCAACCCTTTGCTGGATTTTTGATTCTGATTTAGCTTGTTTTTTTTTTTCTTTTCTTTTTTTGTACATCTGTTTTGGTTTACTCAATAAATCAAACTCTGCATTTGCATCCGAGCCTGTGCGGTGTTGACAACTGGTTTGTTTTTCTGACAATAGAAAAACAAAGCATCATTCTAGCAGTGCAAATCAGTGCAGCTTACCATTGCCAGACCTGCAGAACAGATCACATGCTTTAGCCTTGCATTTATGGAACGTCTTGCCTTGTGAAGAATGACTTTGGCCTTAATTGGTTTTGGGGTTAAGGCTTGCTACAGGCCTGCTAAGTTACGTATAATAAAGCCTCAAGATGATATTACTTTCCATCATATAACCATCTGAAAAATTTGTAAATGTAAACATGCAAACACAAGATCTATTTATATGAAAAGTTATATAATCCAGTCTATGCAATTCCGTCACCGCTTGGCGTATATCCGCTTGTGATTCACATTATCACAACAACTTTACTTTTTCAGCCATATCAGCTACAGTTAAGGGCCATTTCTCGTTGTTCTGTTTGTACAGGTTCTGATGATGAGGATTTTCTTGCAGAATTTTCAAATAAAAAAAGGAATTTATAATATTTGCTTATAGAACAATCAAGATTCTGCACAGTGGCACGATGGCTTAGTGGTTAGTGCTTGGTGGGTTTCCTCTGGGTGCTCCGGTTTCCTCCCACAGTCCAAAGACTTAACAGATTAGGCTAACTGGGATTCCCAAATTGCTCATAGTATGGGAATGAGCGGGTGAGCTGAGACGGATTGACACCCCGTCCAGGATGGACCCCGCCTCATGCCCTAAGACTCCTGGGATAGGCTCCATGCCCACACAACCCTGCATACAGGATAGAGCAGTATAGACGATGAGTGAGTAAGATTCTGCCCTAGGTCACGGTGAAATGTTCATGTATTGTCAAAAAAAGAAAATCAGATTTTTAATGGCTTTCATCCTTTCTATTAAAGATACTTTTGATGAATTTTATCAAAAACAGACCATGAAGCTTAACAAATACTTGAGAAGTCCAAAAAAGCTCCAAAAACTGAGAAATTCATGTAAATATGTCTAATATTTGTCTTCTCTGCAAAGCTGCTCCTTACTTTTTTAAATTACATTACTAGAAGCATTTTCACAGAGTGTTTTAGATATTTGGACCTCACTGTACTTAAAAAAAAAAATCTATAATACATGAAAAAAAATTGCCCTGCTGATATTTCTTTTTTCTAGCTTTCATTGCAAATTTATGAATCATGAAGTGATACCAAATAATGCAATTTCTTATATACTAATCTGTTACTCTAAAGAAATATTCAATTCTTATACATTTTTTATAAAGGTGTTGTATAGGCAGACGATAATGAAGAAGAGTATTCATCTCCACTTTCTGTTTCTGTAGAGTCCAAGATGTGCGAGACCAAATCAGACTGGAGTGAGAATGTGTGTTCAATTCCACCAGCAGCCCCAGGGTCATGTCTGTGTCCTCACCTGTGGTACTGAGCCTGGAGGAACTGAAACTCCTCTTTTATACGGTCCAGTGTCTCCAGCACAGTGAACTTGAAGGACTGGCCAGGCTGCAGTGGGACCTGAGAGAGCGAGAGAGAAGAGAGAGAGATATCAGACCATCCAAGTCATTCATCAGTCGATACAAAAGCACTGCTGATTCACTTGCTATCGCTGCGCAGGATGATTGTCAGAAGAAATGTTACTGTTCGTTCACTATTTGACCACAGAAATCAACTGTGGTGGACCAAAGTAGAAGTTTTTTACTGATGAAAACAATCCTTTATGGTAATTGCCCAGATCAAGAGCAATCTTCAGGAGGGATGCGCATCTGTGTCAAAGTCAACAATCAAGAGAAGACTTCACCAGAGGGTTTACCACAATGTGTAATCAATTTGTAAGCCTCAGATAGAAATACTAGGCTAACCCGATAATCTTGATAATATTGAAAATCTCTGTTCAGTCTGGAAAAACTTTTTATGGACAGAATCAACCATGGGGAAGAAATCCAACAACTGCTGATGTCTGTGGATTCTGGAGTTCAGGCAGCCTTTGACTGGAAAGAATCTGAATCCAAGTTTAAAGAATTTATGATAATGGCGGTCAAATTACTTATGGTGCCTTAAAAAGGGCAGCCCACATGAAAAAGTGCTGCAATTTCTACACTTTTCACTCAATTTAGCTGTAAATACCTTTTAAACACCCTTAAAGCTGAAAGATGGTACATTACAGTTATTCATTAATATATTAATCAAGACAGCTACAATAGCTAAGTTAGTCAATGTCTATTTTTTATGCATCTGAATTGAGTTCCAAAGTATTAACCTATGCAGGGCGCCTATATAGTGAATTACACTAGAATCCATCATATTGACATCCATTAAATCGATTAAATATCAGCTAATAAACATCAAGACGAGCAAGTAAAGCTGTGTACGTGAACAAGTAGGGAAAAAAATGATTCGTCTGATTAAACTGGAAACTGGTTAAAATGATCATTTCTGCAATCTGAAAGGAATCGCGTACAAAAGCAAGCATGTGTACACTAACTGCTACACTGAATACTGAATAAAGGTGTATGAGAAGAAATGTAGCTGCGCAATGGTCTTGAAATGATTTAAGTGTCCTTGGTATTAAAGGCAATAGTAACACATGGCTTTTCAGAAAGACTCTGGGAATGACTCTGTTTACCCAACATGCTCCAGCTTCAAGCTCACACACACACACACACACACACACACACACACACACACACACACACATATATATACATTAAAGAACCATGGAGTACAAGAAGTATCAAGAAATTGATAGAGAAGTCACACGGGTGTTAGAAAGCACAAATGACAAAATATTATATTAAACCAGTTTTGGGTTTATCAGTGTAAATTTTGTATGATTTTGCAAGATTTTGTAAAATCCACCTCGCACATTTTTTCCCACTCATTCATTCATTCATTCATCTTCTATACCGATTATCCTGTACATGGTCGCGAGGACTAGAGCCTAACCCAGGAGACTTTGGGCGCACACACCCACACACACACACTATTGGCAATTTGTGAAACACCTTGTCATAGTACAGGTACAGTATGTGCCGTATAATGTCTGTGATCTTGTAAGGTTATAATAGAGCTCAGCATTCCCAATTAAAGAACAGGACACAGCAGATGTAAACAGATGTATTGAAAACGCAGCGGCTTTGTATTTCTCTCTCGGAAACAAAACACAGACAGCGAGCACGCTTCATTGCATGAACTGTTGTAGTGTTATCTTTCTGCTTAATTTTCTTTTGTATATATTATGCAAATGCAGCAAAACCAGTGCTAGTAATATTGAAAGGTTTCTAAAAGAAGACTATATAGAGATAATAAACAAAAATGTTTTTGCTATAAAAAATAAAAAAAATGTAAACCTTGCATGAGGAAAAGAATTTGCAAGGTTATTTATCATTTATCCGGAAGTCAAACTCTTCATACATTTCCTACTTCTTAAAATACTGTTAAAACTAGACGATCGTCCCTTACCCAAAATGTAGTTGATCAGCCAAGACATGCTTGATGTCCAACCTTTGTTTTTGCAGTTTTGCTCATCTTAGCTGATCGATTATGTTTTATTATGTAAATGTTATTCTTGGCTAAACTACTCCAATACTGATTACAGATCAGTAGCCTGCTCCCATCTCCACATGACAGGATCACGCCTTATTTATACACACTGTTCCTCATTAATTCCCTCACCTACTCTAATTCTCCTGCCTATTTAAAGTGTGGGCTGCACTTAAAATGGCTGCCTTTCCTGCTCTTATCTTCAGTACTTTCTGCGGCCTGTTTGTCCACCCTCTTTTTTCCGTCCACTGTCACATGCTGAAGGACGCATGTGAGACGTTTTCAGGTTTCAGAATGGACTTAATTAGTCTAGACAACTGAATTTCAATTAAATTTCAATTAGGCTAACGGCAGAGGTCACCCACTCTGCGGGCTTTGTGGTAATTAAGCTGCAGGCTCAGCACTGGCTGGATGCGTTCGGCACATACAGTGCAGACGTCTGTGTGTGTGTGTGTGTGTGCGTGCGCGCCTGTGTATTGTGTGTCTGCAGTATATCCCCACTGACCTTTTTCCGCTCAGACAGACACAAACAGACAGTGTTTGTGCACTCTAACTAACCTTTTGTGAACATCCTTTAGTGCTATTACACTGCAACAGAGCCAGTTAGTATCTTGAATAGCAGTGCGTTGAAACAGAAAACAAACAAACCTGATCTAAGCAAGAAAAGCGACCATGTATTATAGACATGTCCTCCTAGACATTTTATTAGGAACATCTGTACCCCGGGTTATTCATACAATTAACAAATCATGTACAGGTCAAGAATATTAATTAATGTTTATATCATACATCAGAATAATAAAAATGTGATCTCAATGACTTGACCAGTGGTTGCTGGTGCCAGATGGGCCCGATTGAGTTTTTCACAGACTCAAGACTCAGGGTCACTAAGGTTTGAACAGAATGGTGTGACAAACAAAAGAACCCCCCAACCCCCCACCCCTAAATGAAAGAACAGTTATTCTGTTATAAAACATATTTTAGGCAAACCTAAAGTGAACCAAAATAGCCCAGAGGGCTAAGGCATGGAGTTACTGATCGGAAGATTGGAGGTTCGATTCCCAGCTCAGCCAGGTTGCCATTGTTGGGCTCTTGAGCAAGGCCCTTAACCCTATCTGCTCCAGGGGCGCTGTATCTTGGCTGACCCTGCACTCTGACCCCAGTTACGCTGGGATATGCGAAGAAGGAATTTCACTGTGCTGTAATGTATATGTGACAAAATAAAAGCTTAACTTAGTTTTAAGATTTTACATATAGTGGCATGAAAAAGTTCCTGTTTCCAAATTCATGGTTTTGTTTTTATATCTGTGTCACACTTTTGATTGAAGTGATACAGATAATCAAATACATTTTAATATTAGACAACCCAAGTAAACAAAAGAATGCAGTTTTTAAATTATGATTTCATTTATTAAGGGAGAAAAGCTGTCCAAAGGTTCTATTTAAGTAATTTCTTGATTCAACAGGTCCGTCAGTAAATAGGCCTGGGTGTGGCAAATTAAATTTAACTCAGCTTTCCAAAAATAACATTTATGATTTAGCAAGGGGGGCACTTACAGGACTTTTTACATCAGGACAGGTAGGTTTGCACAGCTTTTTCCATTAATAAATGAAATTATCATTTAAAATTATTATTATTATTATTATTATTATTATTATTAATATTATTGTCTTTGGTTAAAATTGGTAAAAAATTGTTTGAGGATCTGAATACTTTTTCGCGGTACTGTAATCAGAGAATGACTTTATACTGTACTCTATGTACTCTATATATTTCAGTCCATCCAAAGATTCTTGCTTTCATACTGACCCCGCGTTTGAGGTTTGGAAAACTTCAGGAATGTGATGGAGTGTTTAGACACAAACCCTATGGAGTTCTCCAAATCTGCGGACTTTCTTCTCAGGAAACACTTAAAAAGTACAGTAATAATAGAATAATAACTATTTGACACCAAGTTAATAACTCAGTGAATAGGCCACTGCCATAAGTTTAAGACTGGGCCTAAAGTTCAGTTTAAGTCCAGTTTGCACAACATTTGCACAAGTGTAGGAAATGTTGGTCTCAGAAAGTTGAGAATGTGACCCCTCCTACATGTGACCACAGCCGAATCTGGGAAGGCTCGTGAGCTTTACTTATGGCTGAAACACTGGGGTCTGCTCAACTTGCAGTCATTTCAGATACCAGTTTGTGATAATTCCAAAAACCTGCTAAAAGGTTAGGCATATTTCTTGAAAGGAACATTTGATACCGGCGCATGACTAGACGTTAGCACACAAACAGAAACAGGTTTAGAATGTCTGCTTAGTAATTGGGTGTCAGACAGCAGGGGGATCTAGAAAACCCAA
>JAAGKR010003102.1:45760-80063 GCA_011419295.1 Clarias macrocephalus
TGAGCAAGGCCCTTAACCCTATCTGCTCCAGGGGCGCTGTATCTTGGCTGACCCTGCACTCTGACCCCAGTTACGCTGGGATATGCGAAGAAGGAATTTCACTGTGCTGTAATGTATATGTGACAAAATAAAAGCTTAACTTAGTTTTAAGATTTTACATATAGTGGCATGAAAAAGTTCCTGTTTCCAAATTCATGGTTTTGTTTTTATATCTGTGTCACACTTTTGATTGAAGTGATACAGATAATCAAATACATTTTAATATTAGACAACCCAAGTAAACAAAAGAATGCAGTTTTTAAATTATGATTTCATTTATTAAGGGAGAAAAGCTGTCCAAAGGTTCTATTTAAGTAATTTCTTGATTCAACAGGTCCATCAGTAAATAGGCCTGGGTGTGGCAAATTAAATTTAACTCAGCTTTCCAAAAATAACATTTATGATTTAGCAAGGGGGGCACTTACAGGACTTTTTACATCAGGACAGGTAGGTTTGCACAGCTTTTTCCATTAATAAATGAAATTATCATTTAAAATTATTATTATTATTATTATTATTATTATTATTGTCTTTGGTTAAAATTGGTAAAAAAAATTGTTTGAGGATCTGAATAATTGAAGTGTAACAAATATCCAAAAAATCTTTAAATTAATGAAAATACTTTTTCGCGGTACTGTAATCAGAGAATGACTTTATACTGTACTCTATGTACTCTATATATTTCAGTCCATCCAAAGACTCTTGCTTTCATACTGACTCCGCGTTTGAGGTTTGGAAAACTTCAGGAATGTGATGGAGTGTTTAGACACAAACCCTATGGAGTTCTCCAAATCTGCGGACTTTCTTCTCAGGAAACACTTAAAAAGTACAGTAATAATAGAATAATAACTATTTGACACCAAGTTAATAACTCAGTGAATAGGCCACTGCCATAAGTTTAAGACTGGGCCTAAAGTTCAGTTTAAGTCCAGTTTGCACAACATTTGCACAAGTGTAGGAAATGTTGGTCTCAGAAAGTTGAGAATGTGACCCCTCCTACATGTGACCACAGCCGAATCTGGGAAGGCTCGTGAGCTTTACTTATTGCTGAAACACTGGGGTCTGCTCAACTTGCAGTCATTTCAGATACCAGTTTGTGATAATTCCAAAAACCTGCTAAAAGGTTAGGCATATTTCTTGAAAGGAACATTTGATACCGGCGCATGACTAGACGTTAGCACACAAACAGAAACAGGTTTAGAATGTCTGCTTAGTAATTGGGTGTCAGACAGCAGGGGGATCTAGAAAACCCAAACTGATCCAGCTAATCTAGGGGTTTGTGTGTGTGTGTGTGTGTGTGTGTGTGTGTGTGTGTGTGTGTGTGTGTGTGTGTGTGTGTATGTGCGTGCGTGCGTGCGTGTGTGTGTGTGTGTGTGTGTGTGTGCTGAGACACACATAGAAAGCCATGTGAGATAGCAGTCAGTCAGGCGCAATTTAGATGAGAAGGAGCGAGTGAGAATTACCAAGGATTATCTACTGAGAGGGTGGAGGATGAGAAGCTGAGAAACAGAGAGAGAGAGGGAGAGAGAGAGAGAGAGAGAGAGAGAGAGAGAGAGAGAAAAATATAGAGTAAAACAACAACAACAAAATAATAATATGATGTCTAATACTTTTATTGTGCCATTCTCATATACAAGGTCACTTCGTAATTACCAGAAACAAACAAAAATCAAAAGACACAGAAAGACGAGGAGGAAAAAACGAGTAAGAGAATATTGAATTCCAACACTTTAAAATCTCCCACGCTTCTCTTTTTATCACTCCTACCCCCAAATACTATCGGATTATTAACGTTGTGGCGGTTTGCTATCATAGTGTTTATTGTTTGTTTTTTTCATATTTCTAACTAAAAAATGCCAAAATATTTGTAAGTGCCTAAAACATGTTATCAATATAAATAACTTTGGACCCACTTTACTGACTACAGGAGCAAAGATTAATACACACAAAGGGCAGGTATTACATTCCCAGACGCCCATTTTTTTCCAGTTTGAACTGATTTTGCAAATTGGTCTCTCGACATTATGTGCCATTGTCACAAAAATTATTCTGATGTTTCTTGAATTTAAATAACATTACTCTGAAGATGCTGGTTTTACATTCGCCACACATACTGTACTGCTCCTCTACATAAACTGTATACCCTACAAACCCTATACACTCAGTGCATTCTTACTCAACAGATTTTGGTTGAGCTTTTGGTGTTTTTTATGCAGCAAATTTCACAATAAACTAGTGTTAGTACCCGTTGTTGACGGAAAACAGTTTGTAGAAATAGTTAAAATGTTAAAGATAAAAATAAGTTGATTAGCTTTAATGTAAGCAGTGATGATATTATTTCATTATATTAATATTATTATTCAATCAATATATTATTGGTTATCCCACATACATACTGTATCTGTCTGCCTTATTGCATGGCAGAACTCTCTGTATTAACTTATTAATACAAAGAAATAAAATTTGTAAGGTTGAGTATCACTCAACTTACTAAATTGTAATCCGTAACATTTTGATTTTATTTACAGTTCAGGTTAAACCTCAATCAGACATGTAAGTACTGCAAAAGTTTCAATAAATTCTGTGCAGCGGTCAGTTTAAGACACACCCACAGTTTGACGCATGCCCAGTACGCTCTCAAAACGTCCCATTTGTAATCTGGTACATAACTACTCATAACTTCACTTCTAATAAACATTTTAATTTATGACGCAGGTTTAACTTCAGACAAATACCTAGTCAGTTTTGCATGATGCTTTGACAAAATCTTGATGCTTGTGACAACACTTTGAGGACCCTTTAGGCTTAGTTACAATTTTTACTAGGCATCCAGTTTTTCTGAGGACTCTGTCGCACCTTCTTCTTTGTTGCATGCAAAAACCAAGCAGTTTCCAGTTTCCGCTGCTTTCTTTTCTGCCATACTAATATTTTTCTGTAACTTTTAACTTCGTGCTGGAATACTGATGTTTGAAAATTTGGAAATGTTTGACTGCTCACTCAATAATAAAGTCAAAATTTATGTCTATATCAAAGCATTTTTTGTTGAAAATTGCTATACATTCTTTTTTAGAAGCTTTGAACTAGCACTGGCAATGCAGCATTTGGGAGCCGTGATGCACTTCACAGTAATATTTACAAAAGAAAATTAATCTGATAAATCACAAGATTGCATATATTGACATGAAAGACATTGAATTGTGTATGGAAACTGTTGTGCCTCACATGGCATATACCTGTACTAGAGGAGGCGGTGGATGATACTGTAAACTGAAGTTTTTGTATTGTTTATAATGTTTTTTACAAACTTTTAGTTTGAACTTCTACTGTCTTTGTAATTGAAAAGGTTTTGTGTGCAACAAAACTCGACGCATTTTTCCTTCGATCAATTTGTTATCAGTGACTCACTACAATAACACAAAGTATGGGTTTGGTATATTATACATAAAAAAATAACCAACAAATTATCAATACTAAACTGCATATTTAACTTTCACAAACACAAACACAGACTGATTTATCCACTGCAGAGCAACTGTAAAGTGTTGGAGTTATAGTTTAAAAACTTAATTTCAACATTTTGACATTTGTTCTTCACGGCACCATCGTGTCAAAGAAACCATGCACACACAATATGTTCTTGATCAGTTTGCAAGTCTTTTTGCTTCTTTTCATCAAAACTGACAGCATTGAGATATATATCTCACTTTGCAGCCAAACTGTTCATATGTTTCCTCATCACATGATATTGACAATTAATCTTTGTAGAGCACTTGCATCAAACCTAATAAGTAAATGTATTAGTTATTTGTATTGTACACACATATACAGTCATTATTTGGGATCTTAGTCATTTTGGAACAGACTTATGTACAGTATATACCATGATGTTTCTTTTTCGTTGGATAATTTGAGTGAATTTCAAACCTGTCTGCATACTGCTAAAATTAGCACCTTCATTTTGGATTTTTTTTTTTTTTGTACTGCAAGGAAAAATGGAACACCTACTATACGAGTTTAAGACAATCCAGGCAGTTGCATGCTACGGTGAAGGTGTGCATGCTAACTGTGAGGTTTTGTTCACAAAAATAATAATAATAATAATAATAATTGCACTGGATGTCTAAATCAAGAAGCTTTTCACTGCCAGAAATCCACTGACATACAGTAAATATAGGACTGCTGGTAAACAGCTGTGGCATACCTATAGAAGATTTTAAAGATATATCACTGGTGCTGGGAATCTGATAAAATCTCGATATGAATTCATTTTTGATCATCTGATAGATTTTAAAATAACATTGAAAGAGACACAGAAAAAGACAGAGAGATATCAACATAGCGCTATCGACAGGGTTCCTCAGCGGCAACCTTCCTCTGATGTTCCCTGAAGTCTGATCACTGTGTGTGTGTGTGTGTGTGTGTGTGTGTGTGTGTGTGTGTGTGTGTGTGTGTGTGTGTGTGTGTGAGTGTGTGTGGTGAAGAGAGACTGCGCTATTTCTGAAGCGTCTGTGCCAGTTGCATCACTGCCTCTTCCAAAATAGGAGATGGCAAGGGCCATGAAATAATTATCGGCTGGTGAAATATTTAGCAAAAAAAGCAGAGATATGGAGCGCCGGAGCATGGAGGGATAGGGAGTATAGCTGTGATCCGGGGAGGATGTAAGTGCCTTTGCATGCACATGCTTTCCAGACTGCTTGAAGCCCCCCTTCACTCTCTAACCATTGCTAAACCCTGCAAGGAAGATCAAGGTCCTAGTCCTGGTCCTGGAGAAAAAAAACACTCCATCCAGGTAAGAATCATGACTGAATTCTGCATGATATATAGCCCAGGAAAAGCAGTGGAACTGGGTGCTCAGGTAACCAGTGCTAGCCTCTATCTCCCAGTACAAACCAGTGTCCCAGGAGCTGCTATGCATTAGATTTCTACTCCATCTTAAACATCATTTAAACTCCAGAGTCAGAGAGTTGCCTGCAACATGGCTTCAGCAGAGCTTGCTCCGTCTCTCTTCGTAGGGTTGACCAGAAGCTGCAAATCCAATGCTGGATTAGAAAATGCACACTGGCGGGGGTAAAACAACCTGGTGCCTTTCCAAAACCATTCTCGGCTCACTTCTCTCTCCTCAATGGCTTTGCATTGGCTGATGAAAACAACTGATTAGAAGGGAAAGCCGTAACTGACTGTAACCTGTTTAGGCTCCAAAATCCTGCAGGGAGGTGCATTTCTCAAAATTTGCAGTCAGAATGGAACAATGGAAGGGCGGGAAGGAGAACATGTGCCAAAATGAGCAGCTCCTAGCTAAGTGAGCATGTGTGAGGCCTGGGGTTGGATATTTGGCGTAGATGCTTCCCTTGGCCACCTGATTAGTGCGAGAAAAAATGGCAGTCTCTCTATCGCTCTCACACACACACACACACACACACACACACACACACACACACACACACACACACACACACACACACACAGAGACTGGCATACATTAGAGAGATTTCCAATAAAAGGCCGGAAAAGGAAGTTAACGATTGATGAATACTGCTAGCGATGCATAATCTCTTCTTAGATTTTTTTCGACAATATTGATGTCATTAACAGTTAATATCCAACATCCTCTTAGTCCCGAAGGTAACTCACAGGCCTAAGGGCAGGATTTTATTTGTGTCCTATGTTTATGATCTCTGTTGTGAGTGAAATTCCCATAGGTTAATCACATGAAAACCCCAATCTAATCCAATAGCAGTCTGGCCCATCTCTTTTAGTTGAGCCTCCAGGAACAAACTGGACTCCTTTTAATTTTAACACATCTCCTGTTACACTGAACTTCCAGTACACATTATTAAGTTGATCAATCCCTGCTATCCGTTATCACCCAGATGAGGATGGGTTCCCTGTTGAGTCTGGTTCCTCTCAAGGTTTCTTCCTATTACCATCCCAGGGAGTTTTTCCTTGCCACCGTCGCCCTCGGCTTGCTCATCAGGGACAATCTTATCATTTTGATTCATACACATTGCATACAGACTTACTTCTTTTTATTGTGTAAAGCTGCTTTGCGACAATGTCAATTGTTAAAAGCGCTATATAAATAAAATTGACTTGACTTGACTTGACTTTTAGTTATAAGGCACATATGATGATGTGCAGATGGTGTGATCAGACATGGTCCACACATACTTACCTAGATGTTCTTTCTTTCGTCTTATTTTGTTCTTTTTCTATTAAATCTGCCCCAGTTTCTAGCTGGTGCAACATTTTAGGAGGCACATAAGGGAGCTTTCTATCACGCCCCCAGACAGAGGCAAAGCTCACTGAGCATTGCTAATATTTTTGTGTGCAATTACACAAGTCTCAAGAACCATTTTCCAAGATGTACATGGTGTTTTGATGAGAATGGGAAACATAAAACATTTCAAAATCTCAACAGGCTTGAGATCTGGTTAGAGTTGACACCATGACATATGATTTGCATTTACACCTTACGGTGAGCCCTTGAGCCCTGTGAAAGCAGGAGGAGATGGTCAGAAAGAGACCACTCCCACCAAGGAAGGTTTAATCATGGGATAAAGGACCATTAAGTATCAGTACTACTGCAGGATCATTCAGAAGAACTTTTTAGTCATTTGCAGTGACTCTGCCCGTATAAATCATGACAGCAAAATAAGCAGCAAACACCACTACAGCACACCTGAGATTCGTGGCTTTTCCTTTTTAATTTATCACACGTCTGTATACATGTAGACAGGAAGGAAGCAGTTCTGCATAAATACACATGCAAGGCAGCACACTCTTTCCCCAAACACACATACGCAGCAATCTGCAGGGGATTCACACACCCATATAATCATCATGTGTTCACACCATTAAGCTTCATTATTTAATGTACAAGATTACCTCTTCTCTCATGCAAGGTGTGTTCTGTTTATCCCAAATAAGTCTTCAGCTTTCATTTGAAGGGCCGCCCAACGTTACTAGTGACCTGCACCGTTAGACACATGAAAGCGTGTTATCCTGGTGTGTGTGTGTGTGTGTGTGGTGTCGAAGCACACTAACATTGATTATAGTGCTCTATGAATTCTTAAGCCCAAATCTGAGCTCTAAAGACACCTCTATGCAGTCTGGTACCAAGTAGAGTACGAGGGTTAGGTTTTGTAACACCAGAAGGATGGGTTGATAATGGGTCTTGTAAGAACAAGCAAACAAATTAACTTCTCGGCTTCCTATTCTTGCTTCGGTCAGCATAATGAAACATGCTTGATGAAACTGTATAGGTGTCTTGTAAATGTGTATCTACCTGAACAGCAAACGTTTTTGTTGAATAAAAAGTGACCAGTTTATTTGTTTACATTAATTTTATTTCACAAGTAATTTTTAATGATGTAAATTATACTTGTATTTTGGCAGCACTGTGACCTCATACTTCCAAGGTCAAGGGTTTGATACCTGCCTCATGTCTGTGTATATGTTCTTCTCATACTTGATGGGTAATACAGTAATAAGTGCAATTGCATTCCCCAATTGCCCAAAATGTGTGTGTGTGTGTGTGTGTGTGTGTGTATGTGATGAATTGGCACTCTGTCCAAGGTGTACCCCGCCATGTGCCCCAAGTCTCCTGGGATAGCCAGGCTCCTGCAACACTGTACAGAGGATAGAGGGATAGGGATAGGATCTGTCCACATGCCATCCAGCACAGCGGGTGACGGACACTCCCCACTCTGGAGACATATCCGTGTTTCTGTGGCAGTTACTTATGGGGACAGCTGAGAGTGTGACATTGACTCCAAAGCCTGATTGGATCTGAGCACTTGGGGGTGAAGGACCTTGCTCAAGGGTCCAACAGTATCAGCCCGGCGGCGTCTAGGCTCTAACCGGGGACCTTCTGATCAGCTGTCCAACACCGTAACCACTGAGCTACCCTTGCCCTACACATAGGATCAGCAGTATAGAAGATGAATATCTATATTTTTATTCAGTGCAAGATTTAGGGCAAATGCTAAACTGAAACTTGAGTCGCATCCAACCCTAAACTGACAAAGACTCTATTACAGGCAGGATGAGGCATATAATCATTCCTGTCCCGTCCCGACCCCCTGTGGACAGACGCTTTGGCCAGATATCACAGCACAATACTGGAAAGCTTCTTCATGAATCCTGACATTTATACTGGTCTTTATGCTTACTAACAATGCGAGCAGAACATTTAAAAAATGCTCAAACACTCTCAATGATAGTTTATATTACAGCTACAAAAAAGAATTTCTTCTTTCTATAAGAGTGAAGCTGCCTGACACTATTAAATATAGTAGTTTATAAATACTACTAATGTTCTCAAAAAGCACATTATGGCATATTTTATTACAACATAACGTACTGTAGATCAGCCACCAACGTCCAGTGGTGTTAGTGATCGCTCCCACTCTTCCTGGCACTGTTTGCCTTGTAAATCGGGTCTTAACCCATACTCACTATACACATGGTTAGAAACAGAACAGAGGCTGGCAATGACAAGATTTAGTAATGTTTACGATCTGCAAGATCTGCCTTTCTAGAAACTGATGACTGAGAAGCTGCAGAGTTTCTCAAGGTTTCACTGCCCTGTAATTGATTTTGTCATCTCTTTGGCAACTCAGCATTGAAGAACATTTTACAGATACATATACATGATCCCAAACAGTGTGAACTGAGCAAACGCATTCCCCGTAAAGTTGTACGCTCAATCATCATATTCTTTCTATTTTCTCTGTCGCAAGTGAGATATAAAAAGAAACACCTGCTTGTAACTGCCCTCTGAAAGCCCTCTTTGGCTGGAACTCCAGTAATACAGCAGCTTTACGCTCATGATGGTTAGGCAGTGATACGGTATAGTGTGTTGCATTGAGAGATATTTTAATCAGGCTGTGCTTGGGTAATCGTTTCACGCCAGCTGAGTGAGACTGAATTATGGATTCTCAGCGGTCTCCAGCGGGAATACATCAAACAGGCCACTGACCCGTATGCTTTCAACACCTACCTGATAACAAGCAAGCTCGCTGTAACTGGTCCTCCTTTCCATGAACTCAAGTGTGTAACACGCCAGAAGGTTATTATACAAAGTATAATGCACACAAACACACACACACATTGCTGTTCCACCCACACAACTTAAAATAAACTGGCTACTGAAAACACCTGGGTGCAGCTGACGGGCTTGTGTATGTGTGTGTGTATGTGTGTGTGTAAGATTGAAAGCCTCTGAAGAGAGACATCTCTCTCCCAGCAACTGTTTCATCTATGTCTTCCCTGCTCTTACAGCTTACTCTTTCTGAACTAGAGAGGAGTGCATGTGCATGTGTCTATCGCTGAAAGACGGAAGAGATTGAGAAAGACAAATAGAGCCTGAGAAAGGGAGAGAGGAAGAAGATAAAAGCAAAGGAGTGTCATGCACTTACCGGGTGTCTACCCTGTGGGTACATGGTCAGTGCAAAGACTCTGCTTAGGAGTTTGATGAATTGCGGGCTCCCTCAGCTCTTTGCACTCCTGTAAAGGAGAAGTGAAGGTTTCAGTAGAACCTGGAGCCCAGGATCCAGAGTTAGGAACCCGGCTTCAGCCTCCGAGTCGGACCAAAACTCAGCACATCCAACAAGGGCTAATGCAATATTAATTCCAGAAACTCCCACTGCTGACTTTTTCTCCACCTTTTCTCCTGAGAGGAGTCAAAGTCACACTCTCAGCTGTCCCCTCTCTCCTGCTCTGATGACTCTGACTGCTCTGGTGAAGCCGCAGTCACATCCAACTGTCCCTTCTCTGTCCTTCCTCAAAGCACACCAACAAGGTCCAAAAACAAACACACACCTCCATCCGATTCGAGCCAAGGCGACTTCCTCTTGTAACACAGAGACAAACTAAAGGGATTTCTTCCCTCAACCAGACTGAGTGTGTAAAAGAAAGGGAGAGAGAGAGAGAGAGAGTCAAAAAAAGGAGGCTGGGAGAGAGAGCTTTGTTTTTAATCTAAATCTAGAGGAGGGAGAGGGAGAGAAAAAAAAAACACAGGAAAGCAGGAAAGAACAGCAGGTCACTGGAAGATCCAGCAGGCTTTTCAGCAGCGAGCCCTAGACTGTAATATATTGTGCCTGTTGGCTTCAACACAAACACGAACAGCCTGCTCAGGCTGCAGTTAAGGTGGTACAGTGGAGATAGCTGAAAAGGAAGCAGAGCGACAAAACAGACTGAAAGAGGGAAAGAAAGAAAGGACACGCTCTTATTCCCCCTTGTGACCAAGACCCCTGTGAATGTGTGTGATATATAGAGTAATTACTGACATCTTTTCAAGCGATAAATAATACATATATACATACAAATGCAGTGTGCACTAAGTAAGTTAGCTAACTTAGTTATTGTTAGCAAGTCATACATTTTGATTAGGACATTTTAGATTTGTCTTCTGACCAAAAAATCAGTGACGATGTAATCTGAGCAATTATAATATAATCACACATACACTTCTCCATGACAAGCAAGCAGGTTTATTATCAGTTTACTAGTCAGCTTGTTAAATGAAATAGAAGGAGGACAGCAGTATGTCCATATTCTATAGTCAGAAATATTCACATATCCTGGCATTATTAAAATATTATGGATATAAAATATCAAGGGCATGTATTTTTTGTTTGCCAAGGGTTTCTCTAAAATAAATAAATAAATAAATAAATAAATAAATAAATTCATGAAGTAATACACAGACTTCGCAAACATTTTAAACGCTCTGGAAAGTTTCTTATTCAGCTTCATCCTTGCCTTTAACTCAAGAAGTCCTATCTAATGAACATCATGTGAATTTGTGTACACATGACGTGGTGTGCCTGGGTAGCACATGTGACAGAACTAACTAATTTTTAAAAAACTTGTCTTTATTATTGAAAATCTTTACAATTGTAATGATTTATAACATCTTATATGTTATATTTATCCTGTTCTGACTGCACTTCTTAAACAAATTGATATGAAACATAGAGATTTTATTCCCAAAATTGTCAGGAGAAAATGCCGTGTGACATCTTTTAAAAATGTGTTCCATATGGTCTGTTTGGTTTGTGTTATATCCCCCATAATGTGCCTTAAAGAAGAAATGGGTCTGGGCTCTTATGAGTTAAGAGGCCAGATAAAAGCAATTTATAACTATCTTACATTAAAAAAAAGTCATGTTTACAATTCAGTTTATGTCAGCCAGCCTCAATGATGGTCACTCACAGTCACACAGTCAGTCTGTGCTCACTGGGAAAGAGAAGAAATGCAAAAATAAACTGAGCCAGAGTGGGAAATGAGACTGAGAAAACAAGAGACTGAATAGAAAACAAGCAGATGAAATATGATTCAATTTGCAACCAATTCTGCTTAAGTGTTTTGAGTGTGCATCTACGCATCTACTGTCTGTTTGTGAGACATGAACGTTTATTGGCCCTTCAAGTAATAATTTGTATTCTAATGACTCCAGTCATGATTGCAACACTCATGACCTTGATTCACGTAATACTCAATATCAGCCAATCTCAGTCCGCCATCAGTCTGCTCTCGAATCCATAAAACTCCCAATCAACCGATTGACTCATCACACTGTTTTATCACATCATGTAGAAACCATTCCCAAAATGTCCTGTGCATTGCTCTCCCTCTTACCCATTAACCACATCACTCTATATACAGCATTTGTGCAAGACTGACTCGTCTTATTTCACCTTCGTGCTTGCTCTCTTCCTGCACAGCAACCCATTTCTCCCTGAGGTGTTTTCCCGTCAGTCATTCCACCATCCGCGGCATTTAACCAGGTCGGGTATTGCCCTAATCAGTGTTATCTAATAGTGAGGATTAGGCAGGTAATTATTCACACAAGCCTTCCCGTGCCTCTCGGTGATGGGGCGTGATAATTAGCACCACAGCAGGGTTCAAACATACACCATGAACTAAGGGAGGGCAGGTAGTATGGAACGATCCTATAAGATCTTGCGCATCCCATGTGTCTTTTTGTCGGAGGTCATGCCACTGGGCAAATACAAACAGAATCAAAGCTTTGTGAAGTCTTAGTATAAATACACTTGCTATAATTCCTTCAAGATTGTATTAGTCAAGGGAAAGAGACCATCTGCAGGGTATGAATCTGGAACTGAGATCGACTGGACTCTCTGCATGACAGGAAAACTAAGGAAAACAAATCTGACGTTATTTAGCTTAGATTAGATCTAAATTATTGATTGACCATAGAATCTAGATCATTGATCTAGTGTATTAGGCCAGGGACGGCAAACCAGAACCTGGCCAATCCTATAAGATTTTAAATAGATAAATACTGACAACAAACACAGATGTAAATATATCTACATCTGTGTTTACTTACTGCTCCAGATATATTTATATCTCAAACTGTATTCAAATTTTATTCCATAAATGGGTTTGACCTAAGCCAGAAATGTTTAATTCTTTTTTTCTTGTTCATGCTGTCATCATAAATTAGTAGCCTAATTTAAACCATGATCCTGACCAGGTGGGCACTAAAAATGAATGAATGAATGAATGAATGCTGTAAACACACAGCATGTGGCATAGCTCTAATCCACAAGCTTCATACCTGACCACACCATGTAAAGTGTCCCTGCTAGTTTTACAAGAGCGCATTGTTGATAGTGGTAAAATGGTTGTGTGCAAAATCTACTACATACAGTATTTCAACCATTAAAACCAACATCACTAAGCAATGACATTCTTGACAGCAGTCACTGTGGTAGGAGAAGTAGCGTTGCTGAGTACCCCAAACTCTGGCAACCTACAATCATACAATCATATGGGCAATTTGGAAACACCAATTAGCCTACAGTGTATGTCCTTGGAGTGTAATGGAAACCAACCCAGCACGGGCAACATGCAAACTCCTTGTACATATACTAGCGGGGGGATATTATATCACCAAGCTCTAATAATGGTTCTTAAGAAAATCTAAAAAATAAAAATAAAAACCTCAAGCAAGTGCAAAGTGAGCCTCAAGTAACAGTCTGCTTTAATAATATTCCAGCAGTTTCCAAACAAATGCTTCACTGCATAGATACCGTGCTGCTTAATGCCATTTATTCTTGCAATTTTTTAAACGTTATGTTGGAAGCAGATTAAATAACATATTGGAAAATGAGTCGTGGGGTTTGTACACTATTGGTTTTTTACAGCGTCATCCCGAATGTCCTTCACAGTTCTGTGGAAACAGCTGGTCTTTAGACCAACTCACCTGATGTTAATGACTGGAAAGAGTAAAACGTTTGCAATACAGTACCCTGTTCAGATAATGTTAATAATGGCAATAAATACCTGCTCAACTATAAAACACCAGAATCTTCCTTTGTAAATGTGAAAAATGGTCAAAAGATGGAAAGTGTGTATTTGAGTTGTATAAATATCTATAAATGACAAACAATTGCTTTAATAAGGTGTTATAAGATACACAAACCCAGTCTCATTGCAAATATGAACTCTCAGGAGCTTTTGTGTCCCAGATTGTACCTCACATCATCTCACAGAAATGTCCTCCAAGCACTAAACTATGCATAGAGAAGTGAACATCTCATGCTAACAATATATATACACAGCGGAACCACGGCAAGTTTCATTCGTACTGGAGGCGGGATTTGTATTGTGCAAAAGTATTTATATAAATAAGAACATTAGTATTACACAACTATTGTATATAAAGAAATTTGTAGTGTGATACAAATTTTCCAATAAGACATAATGTAAATGCAGATAGTCTGTTCCAGCTATCCAAAGATTTTACCAGAATTACAAAAAAAAAAAAAAAAATATATATATATATATATATATATATATATATATATATATATATATCATGTAGCTACTGAATGGCAGGCAATGTTGGTATCGTGGGTTGACTCTTTTGAAACTACTTGCGCTGACTGAAAAAAAAATCATAAAATTTGTAAACCTGTTTCGCTTGGCTCCCGTATTTATGCGCAACGTCAGTTCGTTAGTTCGTTTGTTCGTATGCCGAAAATGCTTCGTATGACAATGCAAATTTCTTGCAAACTTTTTATTCCTAAGGCAACAACTCGTAAGAGAGGGCAGTCCTATGCCGAGGTTCCACTGTTTATATGCTATTTTTATCATTCTAATGTCCTCATTTATAAAACAACATTAGATATTTGAAAAAGCTAAGTTGACCGTTTTTCATTAGCATTCAAATTAACTCGACCAAGTGGACAATTTTTTGCGCGAGACTTTTATAACAGAATTACACCCTGTAACGGGCCTGTCTTTTTTGTACCATACTAATCATGACTGATTTTTTTGTAAGCATGGACATGTATGTTTTTTTAATTAGCAAAATTATGACTTTAAACCATATACGGATTATTAGAGTAAATCACCTCAGAGAAACGCTCTCAATTTCAGCCATCTTCCAAGTCCACCTTAAACGCTCGCGACGGCAAAGCGCTCTCTTTCACTCCTCTGATTGGACGAAGAGACTTTCATTTCCAGCCAATGAACATGAGAAGACCCCACGTTGGGTCCTGACGTGCTTTGGTGAAACCGACTAATAGGAGCGCTTGAGGCTATTGACTGGTTGCGGACGATGGAGAGGGGAGGTGTGCAGTCTGTGGGGATTGTGGGCATTGAAGTTTCAATTATTTCAACACACACACACACACACACACAATTCCCCCTCCTAAACCCCGCTGTCAGTCACGCCACATAAATGCTCGATAAATTCCGCTGTTAATTTCAGGCTTACCTCTGCTCAGTGAAGACAAACTGCGAAGCGGTGCCTGCTGGGATATTGTTTTCCTTTTCAACAATTAACCCAAACCACAAAATATTCCTTCCTTTTTTAAAATAATTCTTCCTGTCTAGCCTATCATGCCTGTCACCTTAATTTAAGAAGAGAAGTGTGTTATTCATTCAGGACCATTTTCTCAGGTTTCTGGTTGAGTCTCTTGACATATTTGTTAAAAATCACATAAAAATCAGGTGCCTGGGGTCTGATCATAATCAGATCAGGCAGATCATCTTCATAGGTTGTTGGGATCATACTGTGACGTGAAGCCGCCTGTGGATATTATGAACAGGGCAAGGTTGCCTTTAATAATATTTGATTTGTTCCTTAGTGTAAAAATGGTCAAATAATGCCATTATCATGTCCCGGCTTCATAATTGAAGGCTCTGTCACACCTGATGCTCAACGCACTTGTTTAAATACGCGCAACACTACAACATTTATTTATGTAAGTAGATTATCATTATCATTAAAGAGAACTCCACCCTGAAACACATTCAATATAATTACATTTGAATGTTTGTGATGTGGCGGCACTTGCACCAGGTTTGATTCCCACCTCAGGTCTGTGTGCGTGGAGTTTACATGTTCTACCTGTGCTTAGTGGGTTTCCTCCGGGGTACTCCGGTTTCTTCCCTCAGTATAAAGACATGCGTATAGGTTAATTGATGGTCCCAAATTGCTCGTAGTGTGTAAATAAGTGTGTGAATGGGGGGGGGGATTGACAGTGTGATGGATTGGCACTGCATCCAGGCTGAACCCTGCCTTGTGCCCTAAGTCTCTTGGAATAGGCTTCAGGTCATTCGTGACTCTGTACACAGGATAACGCGGTATAGACGATGAGTTGCACCTCCATCCATTCATTCAAGCTAAGCACTGATTGGTCACAGTGACCTACTGTATGTCTTCACTCTGTATGTGTAATTGCTCCAACATCTGGCAACGAACAGCCGTACACACTCTCACACACCCAATCATACACCACAGGCGAATTTAGCAAAGCCTACGGCGCATGTTTTTGAACTTCTGAAACCCACAACATGGGGATAACATACAAACTCCACGCAGACGAGATTTTAACCCCAAACCCTGGAACGCCACCTCTTCATCATCCGTGCCACCAGACATTATGATTCTGTGCTAAATTAATGCTTGGTGCCGTATTTCCATTGTTCCTGTGAGAATTTAACTTAACAGCTGTGTGTTGCCCCGACATTACAAGGGAACATTTCTATCACGGTTGCAATCACATTTTCATTTCATATAAGATGGAAGTTCTGGTATTAGGACCCAATTCAGCCAGAAGTAAGCTTTTTGATCACACTGTAACTCTGAATGGCCTTTCTGTTCCATCAAGAGCAACGGTAAGAGACCTTGGTCTGATTATAGATTCCAATCTGTCATTTGAAGCCCATGTAGATAATATCACCAGGATAGCATTCTTTCATCTCAGAAATATTGCCAAGATAATTAATATATTGTCACTAAACAATGCAGGAAAAATAGTTCATGCTTTTCTCACCTCTAGGTTGGACTATTGTAACGTCTTACTGTCTGGTTGTTCAACTAGGTGCATAAACAAGCTTCATTTACTGTAGTTATGTAGAATGCAGCAGCGGGAGTCCCGACTAGAGCCAGAACATTAGAGCCCGTCACTTCTATCTTGTCCACACCGCATTGGCTCCCAGTGAAATTTAGCATCGATTTTAAAACACTACTCTTGACCTATAAAGCATTAAATGGTCTCGCGCCGCAGTACCTGAATGAAATACTAGCTTCTTAGGATCTGCCACTCCTGCTTCAATCAAAGGATGCAGGCTGCTTGTCAGTACCACGTATTATGAAAACTACAGCAGGGGGCAGAGCTTTTTCTTAAAAAAACCCAAAATTATGAAATAGCCTTCCGATTAATGTTCGAGAATCAGACACAGTCTTAGTGTTTAAGTCTAGGCTGAAAACGTGTTTATTTAGCCAAGCATTTTTGCGAATAGATTTGCTTTACATAAAGGAGCAGATCTGGGGGACTCATGGACGTAGAGTATTCTGGTGAACTGGTATGTTTAGATGCTGTCTTCCCCACTCTCATTGATCACTCAGGTTTGTTGATGGTGAAGTGACTGGCTGCTTTCCATCTCAGGAAGCCCTCATGCCTCATGTCTGTGTTTCCTTCTGTCTCTCCCTTTTAGTTATGCTGCCTTAGTTAGTCCTACTCGAGTCCCTGCTTGCACTCTACATTCGCCTTATACATTATGTGACCGTGACCATACCTAACTCTGTTGTCTCTCTCTCCCTCTCTCTGTCAAGCTACACTTGCCGCTCCTGGGCTACCAGTGATCCAGACCTCCTCTGCCCTCTGGACCTGTTTGACTCATCCTGGTGCCTCGCTTCTGGTTGGTGATCTCATCACATGGAGGCCCCGTGTTGTCTGGTTGCGATGCGTGTGGTGACTGGGGACGGTTCCACTTTACCATGAAGGTGATCCTGGCCTCAGCTCATGCAGACAGCTGTTCTCTGAGGACTTGTGACTGCAGTCGCTCAATAGATCAATAGACTGGAATTTCCATCATTCCGCCTGAGCCTCCAATAAGAACTGGACTCCATTTTTAACCTAAAGACATCAACTGTTATACTAAACTTTTAGTCGCCGAACACACAGTATGACTGTAAAACAATCGCTGCTATCTGTTATCACCTGAATTAGGATGGGTTCCCTGTTGAGTCTGGTTCCTCTTAAGGTTTCTTCCTATTGCCATCTCAGGGAGTTTTTCCTTGCCACCGTTGGCTTGCTCATCAGGGACAATCTGATCATTTTGATTCATACATATCTCACATTTCAAACACATTTCCATAGTTTTCCTTGATGTAAAGCTGCTTCACAGTGACCATTGTTAAAAGTGCTATACAAATAAAATAGAATTTTCATCACAACTTCATCGTTCTCGTCTATACCGCTTTATCCTGTATACAGGGTCACAGGGGCCTTGGAGTCTATCCCAGAAGACTAAGGGCACAAGGACCCTGGACAAGGTGCCAATCCATTGCACATGTTCGCATGCTCAATCACATGTTCATTCACAGACTAAGGGCATTTCTGGAACACCATTTAGCCTAACCTGCATGTCTTTGTACTGTGGCAGGAAATCTGAGTACCCGGAGGAAACTCACCAAGCACACTGGGTACAGGCAAGTACATGCAAACTCCATGCACACAGACATGAAGCAGGAGCTGAACCCTTGACCCTGGACGTGCAAAAGGCGGCAGTGCAAGGAGAGGAAAGGTTGGACTCAAAGTTCCAGAAGGCACAGCGGCCATACAACACACATTTTTGCGTTTCGAGTTACAGAGGAGACACTGCTGGACAAGTTAGATATGTAATGAGATGACAAGTATGATGGCATTGACATTAGTATGAATGTTATTATTAGTTATAAACCTGATCTGTTTACAGTGTACAGTTGAGGAGGTTTGCAAGCTGGAGAGAATAAATAACTAAAGCACTGTTGCGTGAGTAAATACTGTAGATACCCATAGTTTTGTGATAAAAGTTAAGCACCAAAATTTTCAAATGTTTAGGTTTAGTAAGATTTAGCTATTAAAAGAATATTAATATTTGTTTGATTTTCCTTTAGTGGCCTTAAGAGCAACAACTCGTCTAGGTATAGAATGACAGGGTTGTTCTTAACAGATCTTGGAAGAGCATGAAGACATTTTTTCAGAAGGTCCAAGCAGACCAGGCCTTGCCTCCACTGATGTTTTACCCGTTTGTCTAAATGGAACTGGACTTCTGTTAATGATACTGTAGATGGAACTATTGCAAGCTGTGTGTCTCTGTGTCTCAGACTGCTGAATAATCCAGCCTTTTTGAAATTGTTTCACTTCTGCCCATGCTTACTGATGGTTACATTCCAATTTGAAAAAGGGAACAAAAGTCATATTAATGGCACAATTTCTTGCTGTGTACATTTTATCATAAAACTATGGCTGTGTATTTATTTCCTTCGGGTCAGTGCAGGTAGAGATGAAATAAGATCTTTTTGTCGGTGTCACTATCAGCAGGAAACAAAGAAAATAGTGCATTCGAATTTTAATAGATAATCAGGTCAACTGAGATTTTCATTATAAAATAAATGCCGAATTTCATAAATCAACTTCACTGATTGACCCATAACAAATATAAATATTGATATGCCCAAGTCATTGAGGGTGGGTTTTTGAAACTTTCTCTCAGAGCTGTAATGTGATGTCAGAGTTGGGGTGGCAATTGGGTTGACAAGGCTTATTTCAAGGCAGGCATCTGCCACTCAGTGGGGTGTTTGCATTAGCCTGGGATTAGTAACAAAAATTTCAGCCCACAGGAGCCAATGCCATCAAATTATTCTAAAAAATAGTAGCAAATAACCTGCAAAAACTGGATCATTCTTGTCCCTGGAGCCAGTCTCGACATTCCCTCATACATAATAAGCATAATGCTTGCCACTGCAGCTGCCACTCCACTTCTGCATCACCTAAAAATATGTCACAAACTTTATTAAATGCATTTTAAATATACTGCCAAACCAACTGAAACAGGCAAAAGTTCAACACAAATAAGTAAGCAATTCATTTCTACTGGATTTAATTTCATATTAGAGTTACAGTATTACATGTGTAATGTAGTTAAGTGAATAAGTAGTAAAGTTATAAACTCACTCCTCGTTGGTTTGAATTAACCAGGGACTAGTAGTAATAGTAATAGTTTTTTTTTTTCCTATCATGTAACATACTGTACTTGTGATTGCAACAGTTTAGAATTTTCTGCCTGGGGCACGATTCGTGAAAGTTAAAGTATGATATGATAGTATTGATGATTATTCATTTTCCCATGGTGACAATGTAAACATTTAAACACATTCACTGATAAGGACAGAAAACTACTGTACACTATCTAGCCAAAAAATAGTCTCATCCTCTAATTCTCATTGGACCACATTTAGGTTTTATTACAGCCTGCTTTTTTTTTTTTTTTTTTTTGACAACCTTATGCAATGTCACAACATTTATTTCCATCGAAAGCTGCATTAATTTTTGGCAGAGATCTCTCCAGCACACCTGAAAGACTCACTGGGGTTAAGATCAGGACTCTGTGATGGCTAATTCATGTATGAAAATCATTACTTATGCTCAAAGAACCACTCCTTTAAAATGTCCAAAATGAAGCTTGGCATTGTCTCTCTTTCAATATGCCGGTGCCATCTGGGGAAAAAATGTCCCATGATGGAATAACATGGTCATTCAGTACATTCAGGTACATTGAATTATTTTGTTATCATATTAGTATATTTTCACAATGTTCACCATTAATACAGCTAGCTAGGTAAAATGAAGTACAATATTACAACTGAAATATACATACATTTTCCTCATTTTTAGTATCTGATTAGTAACATTATTGGTGGCATGGTGGTATAATGGTTAGCACTATTGCCTTGCACCTCCAGGGTCCGGATTCGAGTTGCATTGCGTGGAGTTGCATGTTCTCCCCGTGCTTGATGGGTTTTCTCCGGGCACCCCAGGTTTTCTTCCATAGTCCAAAAACATGCTGATGAGGTTAATTGGCATTCCCAAATTGCCCGTAATGTGGGAATGTGTATGTGTGCCCAGTGGTGGATTGGCAGCCCATCTAGGGCGTACCCTGCCTCATGCCCTAAGCCCCTTGGATAGGCTCCAGGCCCCCCGCAACCCTGTATACAAGAGTGTGTAGTAACATAAGCTGATTTGACCACTAGAATACCTCTTTGAGTGCGATCACAAAGGAATACGAGCGAGACACGAATTTGACAAATAAAAGAATTTATTAACAGACAGAAATGAATACATGTCCCGATTGGTTGGAAATTTGATTCTCCTGTTTTCAGAGCCTGAGCATGTAGCGTATGAGAGTACATGGGGTGAGTTACGGTGACCTGTAAGCGTGACACACATTAACAGGCAACACAAATCAGAAAACACAACAGCGACCGAAAAACAAAAGCAGAACAGCAAATCAAAAACAGCACAACAAATGTGCAAAGGCAACAGGGCATGTCCACATTAACAATCACATGATGTTCAATAAGGACAATATCCGTCCTGATGTGTTTCTGATTTTGCGGCTGAAGTTTTTTCTTTTTTCCCTGCTGTTGCATTTTAGGGTGGAATGTGTTTTGCACTCACAGGCTATATATGCGGCATGCGGTAATGGAAAATCATTGCAGCACAAACGCCATGCTGGGAGCAGAAACATAGTTCACCCATAGGGAGGCATTTGACCACATCTATACTGTATGTCTTACGTTTCCTGAAAATTGGCATATTTACATTTGTACAGTAGAACGAGGTAGCTTAGTAGTTAATGTGTTAGATGACTGATTGGAAGGTGCCAGGTTCAAACCCCAGCATCACCACTGTTGGGCCCCTGAGCAAGGCCCTTAACCCTCAACTGCTCAGATGTATGTACAGTAAGTTGCACTGGATAAGGGTGTCGAGCGCATGCTGTAAATGTTTATCCAAGCTTTCTTAGTTTTTCACTTCTTTTTCTATTTAGATCCACCCAGTTCTTGTGGCATTTTTCTTTTAACCCCCCCGAGCTGCCTGTTACTTACAGGAATGTGTGTTTCTGTGTTTTGTACCTTATGTCTAGTCCTCTGCTTTTAACACTAATGAGAGCTACAGACAGCTCTTTGCTAGAGCTTTGCCCCATTGTTGTTCCAGAGCCATCTTGATGAGCTGAGCTGGAGATCTTTCCCATTTGTGGTTTTCACCTGAGGTGATTTCGTGATTTGATTTGTATTGCACTTCAGCTTGTGTGGGTGTTTTGGTAGAGTGAATGCGAGAGCAGTCTGGGTGCATGCTGCCTATACAGTATAACACAAGCTCTAAATCCAAAAACCTTCATATGGTCTTTTGTGCGCGAGTGTCCTGTTAGCTGCAGTGACAGTGCAGTGAGTAATATTCTCTATTGGATTTGAAACCACACAGCTGTTGTGCATGCAGTGACATCAAATGTGATTTCTGTTTTTTATCTGCCTCATGAGAGTCGTTTCTTTTTTTTTTTTCCCTGCCTCGCTTTGTGTCTCTCACACTCTCTTTCTTGACTTTCTCTCATCCTCGTGCACACACACACACACACACACACACACACACACACACACACACACACACACACACACACAATCTGGTGTGTATCTTTGTAAGATACTCCCATTGATGTGCATGAACTAGCAAAGAGTGCTATGCCTACCGTGGCTGTAGACGGGGTTTTTAGAAAAGACTGAGGTCAGCTTGCTAGGAGAAGGAGGAGGTGGAGGTGGAGGAGGTCCTCTTCCCAAAGCTGAGCTCAAACGGTCAATTAAAATTTCGATGCCAGCCTCCTCAAGGATAATCGTGCAATGAAAATGAACAATATTCCGATGCATTCATTTCATAGCGTGGAGGACAACAAAATGTGTAATAGGAATTATTCATCAGATGACGTCTAGGGATGAAGAAACACTGGACTACCAGGAGAACAGAACTACAAGCAGAAGGCTAATAAAATTCTCTACTTACCGATAGGACACTTTGGTGGATTCAGCTGCCTGTCTGGTTTCTTGACCGAATCGAAGGACCACCATGGTGAGTAACGATTTTGCAGAAGTCGTAAGACAATGACGGGGACCAGATGAGAAAGCCGGCTATCTTGGCATTGTACAATATCTTTGCAGCATCTTACGACAACTTAGAATTCAGCGATGGGTATTACCAAGATGGCGACACATAAACCGCATAAACTCCAAATTGAATTTTGGCCTGTTTTTGTATGTATGTACCTGTATGTTTGTACAGTATGTACGTATTTGTTTGTTTGTTTGTTTGTTTGTTTGTTTGTTTGTTTAAATATACTCTTCAGCTTGATAGATACCAAAATTGTGTGCAGCGGCCTACATTTTGGCAGAGGGCGCATTTACAGTACACATGGAGCTAGAGGTGGACTTTTAATGTTCGTAATGTCATACATAGTCGTCACCAGACCTGACCTCTTGACTTCTAAGATGATCCAATGACTCTGCTTAGAAAATGCTTTAATTGACTATCAGGGTTCACAAGGAAATGAAATAAACAGGTTGGGTTTGGTGGGCATGGTGTTGTGCGTATTCACATTCACTCTCACTCTCAGCATAAATGGCTAAGAAGTATTTTAACAGATGATCCTTTCTGATTCTAGAGGCATTCAAGTCAATCTGGGACTTTTGATTGTGCAGAATAACAGAATACAGTTATGCGAGTAAAAACTCCCTTTATTTCTTTATATAATCCACTACTACACTACGGCACATATCCCAGCGTTTCACTAGTGCTTGGATACCAGCAAGGTAGAAAGTTTCCAAAGTATGCCTGCTTCACCTCTGAAACGCTGGCCTCCCAGGAACTCACTGCCCAAGTTTCCATGTGGAAAGTGGAATGTGGCAATAACTCCCTGTAACATGCAAGTGGTGTTTGTGTGTGATTGTGTGTACAGTCCCCATACACAGATGCGTCTTTTCAGCAAGTATGCGATAAGTTTGCAGGTTAAGGTTCAAAGGAACGACTACAGTGGGCTCTGAGTCACTGTAGTCGCCATGGACGTACTGCCTTCTTTAAAGCGTTTGCACCGTACTAATGTTTTACTGCAACTAAGAGTCTCAACACCGTACTGTTCTTGAATTCTTCTATAAATATCAATCAGTTTATATGACTTCATTAATGAGAAATTTGATCACATGTCCACTGTAGAACTCCACCATGCAATCACTAGGGAATCCCACAGGGTTCTGGTATCAGCACTTTGTACTTGTTTTTTTGGCGTTAACAAGCAGATGAACAAATGAAAATAAAAAATCCTGTACATGTATGCATATTGCTCTCTCATTTTTCAGCTAAACAACACAGAATAACTATTTTCTATCATAACTCATACAGATTTCATCCATAGCTCTACTAGACAAATACTATATAAGCCAGATTTCTCATGATTTCTTTTTTTCTTGTAACTGACCTACTGTAGCTATGTGAATCCACACATGAATTATTATTTTTATTTTTATTTTTTGCTGCTATGGCTGTAGTGTCTTACTCTAAGACTCTGTAGTGTCTTACCTTACTTTTTTTATATTATTGTATCCGCCCTGGATTTTAAATGGATAGTGAGACTGAGAAAGATGGTATGAGGAGAGGTTAATTTTAGGGTTGTATACTCTTGATGCTGGCCTACTGTACTGTACCTCATTGATTTTTTTCAGCTCTTTCTGAGCGTCATTTGTAGAATGAAAGCAGCAGATATTGGATATGAAGAACCAGAGGCTTTAATTTATAAGTTCGGGCAATTTAGATACCCTGTGCGAATAACATAGTGCGGAAGTAGCTGGCTTGGTGGATGCCCTATAGATAAAATCTAGTTAGTTATGTTTTTCTTCTTCTTACAAATACCTGCTCGGGCGGCAATTCTGATGAGTGGTTTGTGTATGTGGGTATGTGTGTGTGTGTGTGTGTGTAAATGAATATGCAGTTGGCAGAGGGTTTTCAGGGGAAAAAAAAGAAAAGAAAAAAAAAAACAGCAAACGCTCAAGAAAGATAAGCCCTCAAAGGAGGAATGGGAAAACAGAGAGACAGAGTGGAAGATGTGGCTACGACTCCTGGCTGAGGGGCAGACAGAGGATGTCAATGCTGAAAAGTTCCAGATGCCATGTTTTTCAAAGTGCAGAGGGAGTTCTGGTGTTTAAACTGTTTTAAAACAGCTGGGCTTTAGCTCATGAGTGAGAATCGACGGAAAGAGAAATGCAGTAAGACAGAGGCCATTCGCTCACGGCCATAACAGCAAAAAGGCCAGGAAACACAATACACATACATGTGCCACTGTGCTTCATTTCTAACTTCATACATTGTAATAGAGGGACTTTGAGAAATGCTATAGAATTATCTGCAAGTCCTTTACAATTGCAGCCATTAGATGTATTGTAAAATGTGGTCAAATTTATTATTTATTTAGTTAGTTAGTTAGTTAGCGTTAGTAAGTGTTGAGTACAAACTCATCCCCAAACTAATTATGGTTCAGATATGTAGATAGATAGAATCTCTGATAATATTCTATGTGGGAAAAGTTACTAATGATTAGGTTTACAAATGCCACAATGCTGGAACTAACTCACAGTATTGTTTTTTGTTTGTTTGTTTGTTTGTTTGTTTGTTTGTTTGTTTGTTTGTTTGTTTTTAGCTAAGGGATCCGTTTTTTAATTGACTGCCGTTTTTTAATTAGTTGTTGGCAGCCAGAGAAGGCAGCCACTTTAGCTTTATTAAAATGAACTAGTCATATATTCTAATATTTTCTTTAGCTTTGATTACTTTGCAAAATCTGGTGGTCAGTTCATGTGTGGAAATGATTACCCACGCTCCCGGACCCACTCGAGTCCTGTGTCATCATGGAAGCTAAACCCTATAGATGCGATTACCTGGTCATTCAGTACATTCAGGTCGTCAGCTGCCTTTATTTTAGTGCCATGTACTGTTGCTGAGCCTAGACCTGACCAACCAAAGCAACCCCAGATCATAAGACAGAGGCTTGTACAGTAGGCACTATGCATGATGGGAGTCTTTCTTCATACCCTGACATCACACTGGAATAGGGTCAATCTGAACTCACCAGACCACATGACCTTTTTCCATCGCTCCGAAGTCTCATCTTTATGCTCCCTAGCAAATTGAAGGCTTTTTTTTTCCTGATTAGTCTCACTAACAAGTGCTGTCATCACATTGTCTGTGTGGAAATGCTCTGTCTGTGATCAAAATATTTTACTGATTACATTTCTTCCACAAACTTGGTACTTGGCACAACACTATCCTTCCAGCTTTCCACAATTCCAGTAATTTCACCAATCTCCTTAGTTGTTTTCTTTGCTTGATGCAGGCTCCTCTAAAATGGCACCAAATCTTATTTTATTTATTTTTTTGTTGCCATCAGGGTATCTCGTCTCCAGTAGCAGATGAATTAATTACTACAGTAGCTACAAGGCTAGAGACCACTTCAACTTGTTTATTTTATAGCCATGAAATAATCATTAATGTTTAGGTAATAAAAGTTGTTATCATCCAGTCATGTTTGTTGCTTGACATTTGTAAGCAATGAATTTTATGTGATTAGACCTTCATACATTTTACTCCACCCTGAACTGATACTGATGTTTCATTACAGAACATTGGACATGGACAATTCTCATCCAGGAAGGTCATACAGTAGCATTGTATGACTTTACAGTTTACCTCCAATGCTGTCTAATATGACCATTAGCTGATTAGTTGAATCAGGGGTATAGTGGCTGGAAAATTACTAAATTGTCCTGTGGACTGAAATCCCACTAAGTCTTGTCACGTGAAATCTGATCAGACTGCAACACTGGGCATGCATTATCCAAAATAATAATAATAATAATAATAATAATATTAAAAAAATATATATATATATATATAGTATGTGTATAGTATGCATGCATTGGGCTTTCAATAAGCAAGAAACTGTATAAAAATAAAGGAAAAAATTCATACCTGGTTGAAGAAACGTGATGAATGAGATGAAAGCTCACTCTGTCTCTGCCTGTGTTCTTCACAGCTGTGGAGGGGTATGGTTGGTTGGCACGGTGCCTGGTCCATGTCGTGCCAATTAAGTTCAGCGGCTAAAAGTCTTCCATCTGCGATCGCCACCCGCTCCTGACAGCATTAACCCTTCCCCTGAAACGCACACACACACACACACACACACACACACACACACACACACACACACACACACACACACACACACACACACACACACACACACACACACACACGCGCACACACTTTGTAAACATGTCTTTCCTTCCTTGCTCTGACTCCAGCCCTGTAACACATCCACTTCACACACCCCCACACACTCACTCACTCTCGCCCTCTCACGCTCTTCCTCCGTCTCTCGCACCCAATTTACCTTTATTTTGGTCACATATTCTCCTTATTCCTTGGGTGGAGGGTTACAGGAGATGAGTCAATGGCTAAAAAAGGTTCAGGTTTGACATTGCAGCTATCCAGCCAAATTACACCAACAGCCAGGAAGCTTGCATCATGAAACTCATCCATATATTGAAATAATGCTCAGGGTAAACATTCTTCACTGCTGCTATTGACATACAGAGCAGTGAAAGGTTTTTAATTCATTATATTCCTCCTGCATAGTACGGCATTTTATCATGGCATAAAGTTTCAGTAGACAGAACAACGAGAAAGCAGAAGTGCAGAACAGCTGAAGAAATCCAGTAACAAGTATAAATATACATTTTTTACTTTTTTACATATTTCCCTATATACCCCTTTAATGGCTTACTTTGTATTAATTTTACTATTTTTCACAAACTAATCAGTACCTTCCGACCAATCAAATTTACGAATATGTATGACATGTATAGTGATCCTGCTATTACTTATAATTTTAAGCACTTTATGTACTTAAGTTGCCGAGCCCCAGGCTGAAGGGTGAATGGGACAGGCTCTGCAGTGTGTGCAAGGGTGTGTGTGCAAGGGTGTGTGTGTGTGTGTGTGTGTGGGGATGGTGCGGCGTTGCTTGTGTGTTCTGGTTAAACACCAGTTTCCTCTGGGAGAGAAGTGTGTGTATGCTTGTCAACACTTGTTTAGATCACCTCCAGCAGCGCCGCTCTCCCTCTGATTCATCATGCCCGCACCTCTGGGTAATATCTTCTCACCTTTCCATCTCCGCCGCTCATCAACGTGACACAAGCGGCCTCTTCTGCTACCTCTGCCCCTTCAGCCTCTCTGTGAATGCTACACCTGCATGCACATACTCTCTCTCTCTCTCTCTCTCTCTCTCTCTCTCTGTCTGTCACACACACACTCTCACACACACATCTCTAAATATTGGATGTAATAGGTTTTGAGGAACCTATTACATCCAATCTGATATCATCTTATATCCAACTGAAGAATGTAAACTCTGGTGAAACATTTTCTACTAAATTATAAGCCCCAAAGTATCCAGATTTTCCCCTGTTTATGTTCTTTTTACCTTTTGGTGCAAAAAATTGAGCTCCTGCACCTTAATTAACTGCAGCCTGCCGCAGTAGCAGAAGAGTTTAATAAAGGTTATTTAATATGATATAAATAATTTAGGAAACATATTTAGCAGTCAGATCACAACCAACACTCAGACCTGAATTCAGTAAAAAAAAAAAAAAAAAACATATCCAAGTCAAGCTACAACTCCAAAAGATTGTAACTTTTACTATAGTAACTTGATGTCACAATAAATTTAAGTCATGATGAGTTTTCTGATTAAATGTCACCTGAGTCATGTCTCAATTCGCATTATTCTGTCCACTGAATATTCATCCTTATTGCCTATACTTGGACATATTCATCTCACATTGTTTGTTTGTTTGTTTTTTACAGTATATACTGTATATATAGATAAAATTGATCCTGAAGAATTTTTTTCAAAATTATATATATATATATATATATATATATATATAATTTTTTTTTTTACGGATAATAAACAGAATATATCATACAAATTAAATATTATCCGTTAAAATAATAATAATAATAATAATAATAATAATAATAATAATAATAATAATAATAATAATAATATATATTTATATATGAAAAAATGGAAAATAAACAGAATATGATATACAAATATATATATATATATAATTTTTTTGTATATCATATTCTGTTTATTATCTGTTTTTCTCCATGGAAACAGATGTTTCAAATTCTATCTATCAAAATCTATCTATCTATCTATCTATCTATCTATCTATCTATCTATCTATCTATCTATCTATCTATCTGTCTGTCTGTCTGTCTGTCTGTCTGTCAGACCATAAGGCATCTCTGGCTGGTGATCCTGATAAAACAGGTCTCTCTTGAAATCAAAATAAATAGAAAAATCAGGTTCATCATCAGCACTGATTACTGTGTTGGATATTTACTAAAGGACGAGCGTGTGATTTTATGCTCTATAAGCACATGCCGTGCCATTTACCGAGCTCTCACTCTAAAAACAAACACACTGCCTCTGCTGGCCTTTCCTGGGAGACATTATTGCTTTGGCAGTTTTAACAGACCACATGACAACCACACATGATTTGCACAGTAACCACAGCTCTGCAGCACCCCAGAGCATGGCCTTCTGGGATACGCAGCTTACCAAGATTGGGCAGCCTGGGGGACTGAGAAAACATCCCAGGATCAAACAGTCCTATGTACACACACACACACACACACACACACACACACACACTTTTGCATCATCATTACTGCAGATGAGCCACTGAGGCATACCTTAATGACTGCAGTAACGATATTGGTGCCATTACCGTGTCATTATTACTGCACTGTGGACTGACTGCAGGAGAAATAATGTGTATATATGTGTGTGTGTGTGTGTGTGTGTGTGTGTGTGTGTGTGTGTGTGTGTGTGTGTGTGTGTGTGTGCGGAAAAGGGAACAGACTCACATAGAGCAAAGAAAGTAGAAGGGCGAATATGACTACAGAAGGGTGCGAGACCTCTTGTGAGAGACAAGGTGAGAGAAAGTTGACAAGGAGCTGAAAAGAATGTGACCAGAAAGACTGAGATCAAGCCGAGGCCGGTATGGACAGCGAGCGAGAGAGAGAGAGAGAGAGAAGGAAAGAGCGAGAGACACGAAAAGACAGAAGAACAGAGGAGAAAGGAGAGGAAGGAAGAGACAGAAGGGCGCTATTGTACTTCTTGCCTGGGGTGCTTTCCCACTTCAGAGCCCTGCAGGACGGAGGTGCTAGTAAACGGGTGAATAAAGAATGAGAGGTAGGATGAAAGAGTTCTCCACGAGCAGCTCACCCTCTCCTCTGTAAACACACCGGGACTCAGAGCGATTTGGCTTGAGGTTGCAAGGGTGGGCACACCGAGTGCATCGAGTTCTTCCTGGAGCAGCGTGTGAGCGGCGTTCAGGTCCACGGCCAGGATGCACAACACACAAGCTTGATGCTTCCTGTAAGCACACGTATGGGTGAGGACAGTTTATAATGGAGATACTTTGATTTCAAATGCCACATTGCAGGTGAGCTGAGACGTGTTTGCTGTCTGTTGTTTGGTTGCGTGTGCTTGACAGACACTACAACATTCCTATCCAGTGTTAGAAACACAGCATGAGAAACTCCAGGTACTGTATGTGGACAGGTTTACTAGATATTTATTATAAATTGCCCCTTAGTGGCAGTATACATAAATGGATAATTACCTACAAGCTCATTTAATTGAATTATAAACCCTGATGGCTAAATATAAATAGCTACAAAGCCAGCTAACTCAGGCCCAGTATTTGGCATTCTCTCGTTCCAATACTATTATGTCTGCTGGCCAGGGTGGGTTACCAGACTTCCAGCCATGTGAGCCATTCTGGTTGGACAAGGTCAGGTGCCGACTATGACCCGGCATCATTTTGTTCATTGAAACTGTGATGGTTAACCCCAGTGGTGCAACCCGAAGATGCAACGTATACAAGGGTGGGTCAAAAATTATTTTTTAGAATTTTTAGAAGAGACAAATACATCATTTTTCTTTCCATAATCCTCCTTGCTTTTCAATACACTTTGTCCATCTGTCAACAGGGTATTTCCTCATTACAAGATGTTTTAGGTTGAGCCACGAATACACGGTTGTCTTCACTTCGTCATCAGGAGTAACCCTTTGTCCTCATAGGAAAAAGGGTTGTTCAGTGGACCAGACAAGTGAAAGTTCAATGCAGAAAGATCATGACTGTACAGTAGGTGAATGCTTGAACACCTCGAAACAAAGTTTGTCATGCACGATCACAACGCCCTTGGATAGCAGTCCTCTATGTTGAATCAGAAGTTTAGGCATCAGATCTTCAATCAGCATGTCACTGTAAAGAGCATCGTTGTTTGTTGAACCTTTTTGCTGATAATGTTCCGATACTGGTCCGTGAGAATCCCAGAAAATTGTAAGCATCAATTTTCTAGCAGATGTTTTGTCTTTTGAAATTTTTCGCGGTTGGTGATTGAGGATGTTTCTATTCCATACTCTGTTGTTTACTCTTAGACTTGTAGTGATGAATCCGTGTCTCCTCACCAGTAAAGATTCTCTTCAAGAAACTTTCACCTTCCTTAGAGTATCGGTCTGAATTTGGTTTGCAGATATCCAACCGCTTCAGTTTATGCTGTTCTGTGAGTTGTTTTGGCACCAGGTACATCCTCAGACTACAAAAAAAAAAAAAAATAAATAATAAATTATTTCGTGCAAGTCACCAGTGGGGTATACATTTTTACTTCCACCACAGTTACAAACAAACTGATGTAACACGTTCACACCAGCACAGCAGGGACGGACACGTGCGGCCAACAGAAGTTTTAAACCAGTGCTGATCATTTTTGACTCACTCTCATATATGGAAGTCCAATAATGCCATCCAAAATTAATGTCGGGCCAATGTCCTGGATTTAGTTAGTCAGCTATAAAAACAAGCTATTAAATAAAATAAGGTATTAAATATGCTAGTGTTACACTGAGAGGGCTGAGGGAGTAGTGGGTAAACTGTGTCCTGGTGGCTTTTTTCACTAGATTTAGTGATGTTTAATTGTATAGCCATAAAAACGACAATAAATCTTCTTATCAGAGATAATCCCATGTGAGTTCTTCATGCATAATAAAACATCTATAAGCATAACAAACATTAACATCTAATTCCCATTCTAATTTCAGAGCATAATATATCGGTTAATTGATAGAACAGTTAATAATACAAAATAACTAAATAAACAACCTTAGTTTATGGGGCTCACACAAGAGGCAACTAAAAAAATTAATCCAATGGGAAGTGCCAAAACAAGTGCAATTCCTCGAATGACCACTGGGGGCTGGCTCCAAAAGTGAGTCAATCCCCAGACAGCTCCATGTTAACCTACTGTACATAACTTTACCACAGAAACAAACATGTTTACAGCCTTGTACAAAAATAATTTGGTCTCCATAGCGAGATTTTGAATTTATTACAACTGTACAGGGTAAGTTTTTAAGCCATAAAATTAATATGCTGCCTTGCAGGTGGCAAACCGCTAGCTGTCTGCTATGCATCATTTTCGCCAACCATCTAACTGAAATCATTGTAGTTTAGTAAGTAACATTAGTTACAACTAAAGTGTAATTTAACGTTAATCACCTTATCATTTATCTAAGCTAAGCTAAAGCGAAGCTAGCTAGCTTGTGGTTCTTTTTGAACGAATCTTTATCATGACTCAGAAGAACGAGCAGTCTCGGAGAGTGATTCGTTCATGTTCTACTGGGTACGCATGCGCAAAGAATCACAAAACCTCCGTAGGTTATGAACAGGAAACAGAATTGAGTAGTTGCCGTAGAGTATTTTGGTCCGAATCGTTCGTTCTTTTGCGCGTGACGCCCTAGGCGGTGTATTACACAGGAAACAGAATTGAGCGATTCTCATGAGCCTTCTAGTCCGAGCTGTTCGTTCCTTTGTCACGTGACTCCCATATGCTATGCAGTGCAATAGATTCAATAGAGCGAACGACTCTAGCTAAATTTGTGTACAGTATGTAGACGTGTTGGTGCCTGATGTGTTGCTTATTGAAAATGTCAAAAATCTAAAGAACGAAATGAACTAAATGACTCAAAAAAAGATTCATTCATTTTGATGAGCGAGATTCAAAGGACCGAGTCACTAAAATGATCCAAACTTCCCATCACTAGTCAGTTCAATCTGTTTGTTCCACCCATATGCACATTTAGGGATTAACCAGGATTTGGGCGGAGTCAGTTCTTGTCGTCAGTTCTGGTGACGACCAGAGCAACTACACCAGAGCTTCAAAACCACTCATCAGAAAACCTGTGTGTGATATCACAATTGAGGCTTGTCCACTTCATGCTACCAAAATCATACCAGTAAAGGCACAGGCTGAAGGGCTACCACAAACTGAATGGGGAAAAAGCTGCTAATGAGGATGAATGAACGAGTGAATGAACGAATAGTAAATAATTAAATGCCCCTCTGCTCTGCCCCGGGCAGACGTACAGGGCAGGGAGGACACATGGTTATATATTCGGCACATGTTCCCGTTGTCGCTCTGTTGTAGGTATGTGGACGTGAGGTACTGTGTGGTCATTTCTGTTCGAGTTCAAACATTACTGTTTGACTAATTTTAATATCTTATGATGATCCAGGTACTAGAGAGGATGCAACCTATACAGTACAACGTGAGGTTTAGGACATAGCTAGTGTATATTCAGCGCAATTTACTGTACATCAAGTGAAGCTAGTGCCTATGCACGGCATGACAGCCATGCTGAATGACTCACTGATGTTTTTTTTAATTCTCATTTTCTGAGACAGATGTTGTAAAATCGAACCGCTGCAGACTTGGCTGTGATTTCCATACACATATGAGAGAGAGAGAGCGAGAGAGAGAGAGAGAGAGAGAGAGAGAGAGAGAGCGAGAGAGAGAGAGAGAGAGAGAGAGAGAGAGAGAGAGACGAAGGAATCGCAAAAGAGGAATAAACAGATGGGTAGAGCAAAGAATAAAAAAAAAAACAGACAATCCTTCTCCCCTGGTCCATCTCTGGGAGCATCTGTGAGAGACGCAACACAGTGTCAACACAAAGTCCCTGCTGAGGACAGCCTGTGTACTGCAGATCAACATGTGACACACACAAACACACACACATGCACAGAGAGAGAGAGAGAGAAAGAGAGAGAGAGAGAGAGAGATCATCAAGGGATAATCCTTCTGCATCTGTGTGTGTGTGTGTGTGTGTGTGTGTGTGTGTGTGTGTGTGTGTGTGTGTGTGTGTGTGTGTTTAACTGAAAGAAGAAAGAAATGAAGATTAAGATGAATATGGAGGCTACTGCTAAGAGAGAGACAGAAAAACAGAATAAGAAAGAATGACTGCAATAACCTGAAGAGACAGAACAAAAGACAGAGGATGACAGACCGAGACAGTGAGGGAATGACAGGGGAGAGAGAGAGTGTGTGTGTGTGTGAGAGAGAGAGAGAGAGAGAGAGAGAGAGAGAGAGAGAGAGAGAGAGATTGACAGCCTACGCTCCCTGGGACATGAATAAACCAGCACAGCATGCACTGCCTCTTCCACAGAAAACGTCTCCATAATCAAGCCATAACGCAGTGCTGGAGGAAATGGGTGAGAGAGAGAGAGAGAGAGAGAGAGAGAAGGAGAGAGAGAGAGAGAGAGAGAGAGAAGGAGAGAGAGAGAGAGAGAGAGAGAGAGAGAGAGAGAATGTTCTGAATGAATCAATCATGACTAATCAGATGCTCTCTTCTTTCTTGTCCCTCTCACTTGTTTGCCTCTCTTGTATGCATGCACACACACACGCACACACACACACACACACACACACACACACACACACACACACAC
>JAAGKR010003103.1:0-32500 GCA_011419295.1 Clarias macrocephalus
TCCCTCTGTCATGACTGGACAACATCTGTGTGAAACCATTACTAGCTCTGCCACTACGATATTGCTAATTTGCAAAACAGCCCCTTGTGGAAATGTTATGTTAGCACCAAGCTAATGGTAGTGTACCATATTGTCATAAAGAACGGATACCTGTATGAAACTATATTCATGTCACAGTTTTACAGTTAGTCATTACCATTTACATTATTCAGACCTCTACAGAAAGTACTTTTCTCTCTATCATAATATTAAGCATTCTGCTGCCATCAGTGCTGAAGTAAATCACCATATGTTTAACATCAATCAGAGCGCCATCTAGAGGGTTAAAATATCTTATAGTCTGTAAAATACAGTAGCTTTAAACTTCGCATTATTACAGAAGGGATTTTGGTTCACAGCAGCATTTGGCTCTTCACAAACTGATACAGTTTTTTTTAATCACATAGCTTGGTGAACTGTCTGAAATTTGTTGCCATCAGGCGACTGATGCAGAAATATCTTAATTTGCAAAGGCCTATACTGCATTGTCACTGCTGGAGATCATACAAAGAAAACAACATAAACTTTTTTTTTTCTTTTTTTTTTAAACAAAGGAGGTTTTTAGGAATCAAAGACAAGCGATGTTCATAATAGCCTAATTAAAAATCAATTTCAAGTTACATGATGGAGAGAGACCGAGATACAAAATATGTCTTTATAATACAGTATGTCCCTATATTACAACATGAAGAAAATGATCACCTCAAATGAACATGCAATTCATGAGTGTTAAAATGTAGAAAAATACTTTGGCACTATGGACACAGAAAATGTTCATGGGTTCTTACCATGATAAAAATGTGAAAAAGTTCAGACATGGAAAACGGAGCATCATACGCACCATCGTTTCTGTATTAGAAATTAGCTTGTTGTTATGATTTGTTGTTTTATGTTGTTTATCTAAGAGGTAGTGTGAGCGTACATATTAACCCCCTCAGACCCCATGTTCATTGTGGCCATGTAATGTTTAAGGGATTTTTTTTTCAATCAATCTTCTGACTGCAGGAGCTGCACTGAAGACTATTTAAGACTGTCTAATGATATTGAACGAGAATCATAATGAATTATCACTGTGCATAAAAAAAATAAAAAAAGATCTGAAGGGGTTAATACAAACCGAGAGCTGTTTTTGAGAACAGAAACTGTGTGTGTGTGTGTGTGTGTGTGTGTGTGTGTGTGTCTGTGTCTGTGTGTGTGTTTGGGTAAAATCCTGATCAGCTGACTGATTCACTCCGATGCTTGGCAGAGACCCAGCTTAGTGTACTTGTGAGTGCGTTACTTAAACGTACTGATGGACAACCGAATGTGATAGAACAAAGAGAGTCCATGGTTTGTGCAGTAGTGAGGGAACAAAAAGAAGTGAGGTGATGAGGGGATCAGTTGGAGGTGTCAGAGTGAACACTCCCGGGTCCTTCTGTGGGTGAGGTCACTGAGGAAGGGGTAGTAGCATCCTGCCATCCACCATTAGCCTGCAGAAGAAGAAAGGATATATACATTAGAGAAATGACAAATGGAAGATTTTCAAGAAACTAGGCATGTGGTGATATTTTGCTATACAATATTCAATAATCGAATCATGAGGCATCGGTACATAAGTGCTAGAGATGGAGGAAAAGAATTATTCATTTATGAATCACAATTCCTTTGTCTGGTGATTCATGTATCGCCACGCTGACTCCAAAAATATTTTTTTACATTTATAATAGATGTATATAAATGATCGTATAAATGATTCTGTACCAGATACAGAAACTTCTAAATGGCACAACAGCAATGCATTTTTATGGAATTACATTATCAAAACTTGTGTGCGTTAAAAGACTGCGATCTGCCTTTATATCCAAACTCTGTGAGCGAATTTGTCTCAAACCCACACATTACACATGATTACACAAGTCTGCATGCAAGCGCTAGTTAGCCGAAAATCGCATGCGTTAGAAGCCCTGTGTGCCTGCATTAGAAGCCGGACGCACCCAGGTGCTTGCAGCCACTCGACCTGTGTGTTCACTGTCAAGTGAAGTTTTGTGACTTCTTTTTATACATCGAACTATTTATACATTTTCATCCTGTGTGGTAAGAGTGAATTATTTGCTAAGTTGGTTTAGAAATAATAATTTTTTAATTAGAAAAAAAAGAAACAGGCTACATTTAATTACTCATTAACCTTTTTTTGAAATTGTAACAAAATTATGGAAATATTTTATATCAAATTGGCATATGTATAAAGGAAGTGTGTCCAAACTTTTGACTTGTGGTGTGTGTTTATATACTGTATATGCATACATGTACACACATAGACATATATTTATACATCTGTAATCTGTATTTATAATGTATATATATATACACACACACACACACACATCTATCTATCTATCTATATACTGTATGTATGTATGTATGTATGTATGTACTGTATATATAGTATAGATATATAGATAGATAAATAAACTGTGAAAACACTGCTTTACTGCGGAGAATATAAATATACTGTGTTTGCTTTTCCCAGGAAGACGGGAAGCGCTGCAGACGTGTAATACGGGACAGAGTTAAATGCTTGTCACTTTCACTGACACACACCATAATACTGAGCTGGGATGAAGTGGCCCACCATATAACACTCCCAGAAGAAACAAAGAGGAAAGCGGTGGTGGAAAATTATGACATTTGGAGATTGAAATGAAAACACAATGCGAGGCGCAGAAGCCATTTCTCGTCTTGCAGACAGGCCTGCTAAAGAGCATTTGGGGATATTAATAGCAAAAAGGCTGGAAATGGCAGCCGGCAGCCACTCAGCTCCAAGCCTGTTATTTAGCGCTGAGGCAGTCTGTAATCAAACAAAATGGAGGAGAGCAGAAAAAGATCTTAAAACGTGTTCGGTTACGGTGCCACGTTCCTATTTTCTAGTGAAGGCATAATTACTGCTATAAAACGCTACATGAGCCATTATCAACGCAGTGAACAAAGAGGGAAATCACTTGTCTGAAAAAGATTCCTCATCTTTAGACTTTAAATCGGCTTTTAGCACAAAGTCACTGCTGTCGCTTGTGAAACATGTACTCTACTTTCACCTGCATGTAAACAACAGTCTAAGACATTAATGTTTAATAATAATAATAATTAAAAAAATACAAACTTAAAAATGTAATTACGTATTCTACTGTTATGTTATAACTCGATGAATTAAAATATTTAAAAAATCTTGAACAAAAATGTATGTATAAAGCACAAATTCTCTAAAATATTATTTTTTCCTTAATTAAATTTTTTTTTTATTACACAAGATGATGTTCAGCTCTGCCTCAGAGCCACACTCTAAAAATGTTTCAAACAGCTGGTATATCACCAATTTTTTTTTATTAATTTCAGTTTAAAATATTGTTAGTTTAAAATTGTTGTACTAAAAAAACTGCTGCTACATTGAAAGGCATAAGAGCAATGAGAATGAGCACAGTAGTAATTTTTTTTTTACTTTGGTTTGTAAATAGTTTTTTACTTTTTATATTTTAATCAATTATCAAGCAATGAAAAATGTAGACAGATTTGTTAGTCAAACATGAAACATTGTTTTTTATGGTTACTTAATAATAAAGGACACAAGGAGAGATGGTCAGGACAATTCTCTGATCTGTTGAGTCGCAAATATTTAAATATTTAAACATTTAAAAGTCTGCCTTCTTTAAAATCAAATCTGTGCTCATTTTCACATCCCTCTGATTCCCATAGAGTGGTACAGAGTAAAGGAAATGGAGGGCTTGGTCGGGATTTGAATACATCCGTGTTCTTTCTTATGGAACGACTTTGATCTCATTAGCATTTAGCAGAAAGCGGGCCAAGACATGGCAGCACAGCCATTGACCTTACTCTTCCTCGTCCTCTCTCTCCTTCTCTCCAGCCCCCCCCCCCCCCCCCTCGCTCTCTTACGCTGTCAGGGCCATTAGCTCAGCGCGAATGTGATCTGAGCAATGTGCTTGGATTGCTGTCCCAAGTCCTCACTCGGCTCCCTGTGTGTCTGTCTGATCGATTTTCCCCTTTACCACATGGCTTGTCGCTGTGAATTTTGCGACCGCACCAAAACCCCAGCAGCAGCCCCCTCCCGAAAGGAAAGAAATAATTAAATTTGGAAGATGATGAGAGGGACAGGAAAGGTGGCGAACATAGAGGGCCACGAGCTTAGATGTAATTTTAGCATTAAGATATAGAATTTTTCCTTCTACTCTTTTCAGTTAGCCTTTGGGCAGCTATGAGGTTTGGGTGGGGAGGAAATGCTCACTGCAGACCATCTCACCTGTTTACACACACACACACACAAACTCGCTGCTCAGTGCGGCACGTGTCAGTGCAGGTGTTTGGAGAGATCTTATTGGACGTGACGGGTGTGTCCGAGCCCCGTGGCGTTAGCAACACACAGCCGATCACACTGGGTGACTGGGGATAAGATGTGTCCCACTGAGTGCAATTCGGAGCCCTATGGCTTTAAAATAATTGGTAGAGGGTGCAAGAAGAAAAAAAAAGTTTTTTTTTTTGTTTCCTTACATTGATGCCCTGCGGACTGTACATCTGGTTGGCTGTGAGGCCATCACTGTATCCTCCTGTCTGACTGATAACATGGCGAAGGGTATCCACCTGAAAATGCACAATAAACAACATAACAAGGTCAGCGCAGATGCACACACACATATATACACACACACACACACAAATAAACAAAGCAAGGTCGACGAGAAAGCACAAGCGGCAAAAACAAACCCTAACAGAAAAAAGCACAAGGTCAAACAACACAGAAGCAATGAGCAAGACAAAGAAAACAACAATTCAAAGCAAACACAATCACATAAACAATGTAAATACATCAAGCACTAGCTAAAAATGGCAACCAAGGCGAAGAGTAAAACAGAACATCTGCATAATTCTTGTGGCAGCGAGTCAAGGTGACTGGACTTTTGTTAGAATTGTTCATTGTTCTGCCAAAGGGCCAAAGGATTCTGTTTACACATATTGTACATTTTTTTCTTGCACACTTTGATAACAAGTTCATTTAATGTCATTTAATGTCTGATATTTTATTATGAATTACATGAGTGGCAAACTGATTCTGTTACTCACTAGTGTGTTTTTAAAACTTGTGGTTTATATAAACAACATTATAATAATATTTTAAATCATTAAGCAACTATTGAGATGCACATCTGTTTTGTTTTTTTTCCTGAGCGCAAACAACTACAGAGGTTCATTACCAACCACTTTGATTACAGATCCCATGTTGAGCATTTCCCATACAATCCTAATCAGAGGTTTGAGCGTCACTGTAGTAATGGCAGAAGATGTTTGAGATGCTTGTGTCCCGTTACTCTCTGTAAGCCAATAAGTTGTATTGACACAGTGCACTGCAAATAACGATACCAGTTTTAAACTTGCTCGTCTTTGTGGACATATCTGCTCTCTGTAGCCTGCTCTTGTCTTTATACACCACGATGTATCTTTAAGAGTATTCTTTATAAGAATAAATGTCCAGCATATGAGGTGACCAGACTGGTGTGTACTGTACCTGCGATTGCACGTTGGCTCCCACTTGAGCCCCCTGGTATGAATCGCCATTCATTGACTGCACAGTCATAAACAAATCACCAGAGTTGGACATGTTAAAAGAGCCAGCAGAACCTAAGAGCAGAGGAGGGAGAGAGAGGTAGACACAGAGAGAGAGAGAGAGAGAGAGAGAGAGAGAGAGATAGTGTGAGAGAGAGGAAGAAGAAGCAGTAGCATGAAGACCAGAGATAGAGAGAGAGACAGAGAGAGAGAGAGAGAGAGAGAGAGAGAGAGACAGAGACAAAGAGAAATTGAGAAAACGAGAGAGAGAGACAGAGAGAGAGAGAGACAGAGAGGGAGAGAGAGCAAGAGGTAGAGAGAGGAGAAGGAGAAAAAGCACATGCGGAAGTACAGTTAGACAAGCGTAACAGAGCAGAGAGAATGAGCAGCCCATAGAGAGCAGAGCATCAGCACTAAGGCTGAGCAAGAGATAACGCTGTAGGACAGGTTTAAAGCAAGAGCAGGCGAGTTGTAGTGTTAGCTAGCTAATGGAAGAAGCTGCTTGTCCTACATACCCTGCTGTTTAAAAAGCCTGGGATGGAGTTGAGTGAAATTTTTAAATCCTTGTAAAACTGCATTACAAGGCATTTTACATCTTTTTATACAAATATGATAACCTCGGCTCATCCAATAACAGCACACACTCGTCTTCACGACGTAATAAAAAAATTGCAGAAAGGTTTATGAAGTGACTACCATATTCCTTGCAGCTCTGTCTGCGAACCAAATCCCATAAAGTGTGGACTGAGGAAGCATGACCTCTGTTAGGGCTTTTCATGGTTTTTGGGACAAATGGCTGGTTTGAACCACTCAGTACTGGCAATAAAAGTGAGTAATCCCAAGAGTACTCTTACACAATCCTCAAGCTCAATATCACATGCACCTATGTACTGAACAATGGTTCCGTCAACAGACCAATCGAAACGTTACCTGTATTCTCTCATACACCCCATTTACACTTGTTCATTGAATGTATCAGGCTTTGGATGGAGATTATCCACAGATAAATGAAACAGACGCACTCAGAAAATTGCTCAAACCACTTCTGAGACACACTTTACCCACCAGTGTGTATGTATCTGACTCTCCAAGCCACATTGACAACGCACAAGTTCTGTGAATGCAGATGTTCGTTTTCCTTTTACGTTAATGGCACAGTACAAAATATCATGAAGTGGAAATTAGAAAACATTTAAAACATGAAACACTGCAAGTTGGTGTTTGAATGTATTGAACTAAGTCGCACATGAATTGTTAATGAATCTGACTCCAAGTATAAAATGTGTGTGGTTTTAAATCTTATCAGGATGCATGAAATGGACAGGTGTAAATGGGGTCATGAATTTAAATTATGAACATAATCTACTGTAGAGTTAAAGCAGCAGAATAGTTTTAGGCTAGACAAGTGAAAAATAATGCTGAAAATCCAATAGACATGTCTATAAAACCTGTTTTTACTGTTTGAAAGAATGAGGTAAGTCTCAGGTGTACATAAGCAGAAGACAATTACACTATAGCTGCGTTCGTCCAACCTTTATCTATTGGACCACTGGGAATCACTTTTGCAGCTGCAATAATAAAATGAATGGGATCATGTTATAACGTAACGTGGGATAGTGTGTGTGATTAACGCATGGCTGTGAGACGTGTGTGTATATTTACCCACCTGCTGAGTTGGGGGTGGAGGGGGAATTTGCCTGGCTGCCGTGAGCTGAGACGCTGGCTGCGTTCACTGCAGTTCTGGCTGCGTACATATTGGCTTCCTCCTGGAACTTTCCAATGTTCTTCTTATACCGGATTCGTTTGTTTCCGAACCAGTTGGACACCTGGCCGAAAAAATGAATTAACGCTCTCATTTCGCAACTTCACAAGAACTTCATGAAACCTCATTCTCGGTTCGGGTCAAAATTAATTGTTTTAAATCTTTACAGAAAGTGGAACAACAATAAAAATGACACAGAACTTCATGAGCTTGGCGTGATCTCTCTAACAAACACGCCAAAAGTTTTTACAGATAATTTTTTCCATTACCGAGCTGCTGTTCGGGAGGTATATGGATTCAAAAAAGCGACAAGGTGAAATTAAGGGGTTTAAAATGGCTGTTGTTAATCACGTTAATCTGAGCCAAAACACTTGATGTTAGTGCTTGTCCCATTTCCTCCATCTCAAATTTACACTCTGTTAGATTTAGAGTTTCACTAAATCAGGATGTGAGGTAATTCCACAACTGCTGACTGCTACAATTCATCATTCTCAGGAAGAACACGTAATAGCAACCCAAATGAAACAAATCAACATATAGCAATGAATCACCTAGACTATCTACTTCACACCTGACCATAATGGCTTTGATCGGTACTGTAATGACGTATTCCGAGATGAGAGTCAGAAAATATGTCGCCGTCCTCTAAGCCTGATTTGCTGTTTTTTTTTTCTTTTTTTTTTTCGGCCTACTGTATCTGCTGCAACAACACTTTTTCATCAAGCTGTGAGTTGCTGGTGTTTACTGTGACGCTCCTAAAGGAAGTCTCCGCACTGAACTGTAGATCAGAACAATCCCCAGTCATCATATACTGACCATCACTTAGATAAGGCTAAAATCTACTGAATATTTTAAGATACTTTCATAACTGTTGGCTATAAATGACCCAGCCTGGGGCAAAATAAACAGAATATTGCTAAATACTCAACAGCACTGGGCTTGATATAATTTAACGAAGCCTTTCTAAGCATAGAAATACCAAACTGTCTATAATGCAGAACACAGATGGCATGATTATCTCTCTCTCTCTCTCTCTCTCTCTCTCGCTCTCTCTCGCTCTGTGTACCACAACAACGCGGTACATAACAAAGAAAGCCACAGACGAATACAGGACTCCTCCACGTTCAGAACCCCGCATATGAAGAGGTGAAGAATGCAAACGCTACAAGAGCAAATTCGCATTAGTGTCAGAATAAAAAAGATAGCCAATAACAATCTCATTAAGTCACTCCATCTGCAGCTAGCTATCATCAAGGACTATGACGGCACGGATCCGTCCTCACACGCACTAACACCCATTACCGCTAATACACTCCCAGATGAAGCTGTGCGGATAAAGGCTCGTGCTAATGATAAACAACATTAAAATGTAAACCAAATCAATCCTGTGGAAACACCCCCCACTCCACCCCCCCCCCCCCCCCCCCCCCCGCCACACGCACGAGCATAGACAGCGGCTAAACGTGTTTCTTTATTACAAAATGGCACCAGACGCGCTCAACCAATCATTCTGAGCAGAGTCTGTTCGAGAACGGCACCCAGATGCATCGTCAAATTATGTCACCCCGGATTCATTAAGTGTTTTTGTTTTTTTTTGAGCATCATTCATTTAACATAAGCAGGTGCAGAATATTCACGTGCAGCAACACAGGTGTTCATAATCGGGGATCATTACATATGGGCTAACACACTAAGCAATTATAGGTGCTCTATAGAAAGTGAGCATCTTTCCATACATCCATACACGCATGAAGCAGTGGTAGTTAAACTGACATACAGTAGGTTTATATATATAACTGGTTCAAAATTCAATGTGCAATTTGTGAAAGTAGTAAAAAACATATTGCAATAACATAAAAAAAAGAGGTAAAATATAATGTAATACAATGGTAGTATATTGTAGTTTACTACTGTACTGTATATACCTACTGTAATATCGTTACAACTCTATTATTTCTCTCTTGCGGAGAGGACTGATAGAATCATGGACAGAGATTAAAAAAAAAAAAAATATATATATATATATATATATATATTGTTAAAATGGGCTTCAGATATCAATTACAGTATTACATAAAGTTAAATAACTGTGTCGGAGGTTACCACAAAATCTGGGACAGCAGTAAGCTGTTGAGTTTTATTTTGCCAGCGCTATTCGTCACGGGAAAAGGTAAATGTTTCATTTGCGCACAAGCTCCGAATTGTTAATCTCCACGTGTTACCTGAACGTTTGGATATAAAATGTAAGAGCAATCCACTAAATTCTAATTTACTTGCCTAAGGAGCAGGCGGAGAAAAAAAAAAAAAGCCTCATTCACAACATACACGATGAAAAACAGCAAACTCATCCTCATTTTATTTAGCTAGTCTTCTAATTAAGTACTATTTTAATGGCTTTATCTCCGAGGGTGTTATCTCATTTTGTTCGTGTCACTTCTAATTTAGCAATTTCTACGCACTGTCACCTATGAATAATTATTTTTTTGCACAATTAAAATTCTAGGTTTAATTGTGTTAGCAAAGCACAAATATAGGCTTAACATAAACTATTATTTATAATTATGATTTATGATCATGGTTACATTCTAACACAATATCAGAGGCATTGATTTAGAGTTTTTGTTTAAACCAGATGCATTAGAAGTGTCTCTGTACAGGCAGCACATAATGTAGCCACACCATCTATTCCAGGTTATTCCGTTAAGCGTGGATTTGATTGATATTTACGTAGAGTATAAATAGAAATTTACATGTATAATTAAGAGCAGAAGCAGAAGCTACCTGGGAGACAGTGATAGAGCATTTCTTGGCCAGTTCCTCCTTGGCCTCCTCACTGGGATACGGATTACTGAGGTGGGAGTAGAAGTACTCGTTCAGGATCTCGGTGGCCTGTTTGTTGAAGTTTCGCCTTTTCCTCCTGCGAAGAAGGAGATGACATGCTTTGGGATTCACAAGAAGTTTTACTAGTGCAACTGAATACTAATGTTACCTCATCTAGTAACAGATCCTCTCCCTCTGCATTTTGTTCGCGGCTTTATTGCATATGCAAGTTATGTTTGGCATACGTGTTGGGATGGCGTTGGCACAAACATGTGCCACTTCACATTCGGAAGATTTTATTATTCACGAAGAAGCGCGGTACAAGCTTCACACACGTGCTGAAGGAGGTTTAAAAGCTTTGGAGGAGAGGAAGGCAGCGGTGGGTGCCAGCTTTGCTCATCTCCTGGGTTAAGAGTGTGTGAATGTGGCATGTCTCATGGGGGCTTTGCATATGCAGCGGTGAACCCTGCAAGCTTCTCCCCCGCAACACAGAGCGAGACGATTTCCTACCCACAAAGCCCCTCTTCACCATATGCAAATGAGCACAGCATGGTCTCAGCCTGCGAAAGAATTAAGCTGAAGAACTGAGCAGGCAGGGGTGGGGAGGGAGAGAGACGTGCCACCATCATTTGCAGTAGAATGGATAGTGCATGGTGAAAAGGGAGCGAGGTGCTCATTTAAATGTTATGCCTCCAACTCAAGGCTTCCAGTGTGATTTATCCTCAAAGAAATATATGCAAATCCCAGGCATGCATCAAAGGGAACAAGTGATTACATTAAAGAAGGAAAGCACAGCACACACTTTGGCATGTAGAGGCTCGTCTATGGATCGGACCTCAGTAACATGGTAATGCAAACGTGCACAATTAAACTGCACGATTGTTAGGCTTACATAGATATGCCTGTCACAAGGAACAGGTCGAATTAAGAGAGATGGAGAGGTGGCAACAGAGAGCATGGAGCTGAGCTCTTGTATACACTAAGACACAAAAGAAGCTAAACAATGTTATCATTGTATGCAGATACTGTCAGGAACACCTACACACTCAGAGGGAAATATAAACAAGCGGAAAGAGTATGCACTTTATTCCATCCGTTCTGGACAGCTAATTTAATTTGTTTGCATTTTACTCAGAACGCCTTATTTTAAAATGTTTTTATCTGTTTTAGAAAACTAAAATGTCCTGATTTGCAATTCCAAAGGTCGTGTGCGCACAAACTAACACCAACACAACTTGCAATGTCTCTTAACAGATAACACTGTACATTCCCCCTCCATGGGCTGCATGTAATCTTCCAAACTGCTTTTTTGGCCAAAGTGAACAAATTATGCAAAAAACAAACAAACAAAAAAAAAAAACATGATTTGACAACATATGTAAATCGCAGTAACTAATGAAACGTCAGACCTGGCATCGAGGAAGCGGGAGCGGAGGATCATCACTGCCTCGCAGGTGCTCTGCTTGAGCTGCATCTGGATGGAGCTGAACTTGCGGTGGATGATGCTGACCATGCGTTCGATCTCTTTGGGCGAGATGGGTCGTGTGCGTGACTGCTCTCGCAACAGGTTCATCACGTGAGTGGTAAACTCGTTACAAGCCTACAAAGACAGAGAAATCACATAGAGATATATTTTGTCTGCCGGAGAAACTCGAGTCAGAATTAAACAGAGCAGACTATGCAGATATAGCTGACGGTGAAAAGTGAACGTGGGTTATCATAATGATTTCGAAAGAGCTGTAGACCATAATATGCTTTTCCGACAGTATCCTGGATTTCAATAAGGCTTTTACAACACTTGCATTTCATTTTTTTCCCCCTGCCTTTCCTTGTTCATTTATTTATTTATTTTAAATGTGGCACTCTGTCTTGCTGACAGTTTGTTAACAAACCTACATACTTTGGATACAAAATGTGTATCATGAAAATGTTAAACCAAATCAAATTTTTACAAACTTGCTTCGATCAAGCTGCGTTTTTTAGAATAAAATTGAGCTTTGAGAGCTCTATCGTTTGATTTGGCATGCAGAAATCGGATAAATATTATACAGTAGTGCTGCACAATTAAAGGCATAAAAATCGAAATTGCAGTATGGACCTGTGCAGTTAGTTAATCGCAAAAGGTTGCAGTTTATTGCAGGCAATATACATTTTGAATTTTTGTAGAGGTGGCAATAATTTAATTAATTATAAAAAAAAAACACTGGTAAATAAACTAATAAATATTGGCAAGCATCCTTATAATGAGAACATGTTTTACTGTTAGGCCAGGTAAATATATTTGAATACAAATGGTTCATTTAATATTTACTTTAAATCTCAATCGCAATATGTGTGAAAATAATCATAATATGTTTTTAATGATCAATTTCGACCAGCCCTATAATACAGCATATGATTTCAGTGTATCTTGTATAGAAACTGACAGTTAAAATTTTATAATGATGTCGTGTCTCAAGGCAAAACCTTTCAGTTTGAAAAAGACAGAATTTTAGATGAACTGTATTCATTAATATAATGCTCTAAACCATATAATAGATTAACAGTCATAATTCAGCCTTACAAAACCTACAGAATAACTCACAGTGTGCTTCTCTCCCCCTGTGTGCGTGTGTGTGCGTTTGTGTGCGTGTGTGTGTGTGTGTGTGTGTGTGTGCGCGATTATGTCATTTGTAAGGTAGCTGTTGTGTGATGGGCAGTGCTTGTGGGTGGGAATTGGCAAAGGACCAAATTGAGAAGAAAATGAAGTAAAAAAAAAAAAGTCTATCCATCTAATTTACCTCCTGCATTGCCTCACTTCTACAGGTTGCCCACCAGAAAGCCATTTGGCAAAACTAAACGGAGTGACCGAAGTACTTAATCCACTTGCTGTGTAGCAGGCTCAATTTCAGAATGGCTTTACTGGCACAAGATCACTACAGGTTCACGCAGAGAGCAGAGAGCAACACAAAGCAGTGACATTGTGCAAAGACACGCAAATCCGAAGACAAAAAAAAAAAAAAAAAGCACAAGACAACGAAACTACGGTCTATACAGTGGTAGGATGGTCAGGTTGTGTACATGGGTGTACTGTATGTGTTATGGGTGTGTTTAGGAGGACTGTCTGCAGCCCCAGTGTATGTATGAGTACTGGTTTGATTTCTCTTCCCTTAATGGACACCTGGCCTTTTCCCAGCATGCGCTTTTGCAAGTCAGACCTCACTTTGCTGTTCTGTGCTGTTCATATGTTGCAAGTAAGATAGCTTCTTTTACTGTCTGAAACATATTTGATGACTTCTCTACTGTAACACTGAGAGTTTGACATCTCTTCTACTGTACTCATACAGAAAGACAGCTCCTTTACTGTGACGACAGAGTGAGGCAGCTTCTCTATGGATACTAAAACCAACTTCTTTACTGTACCGATAGAGAGCGAGACTTCCATTGTACTCAAAAAGAGCCAGCTCCTCTTACTGTCCCAAAAGAGTGAAACGCGCATACTGTATGTGTAAGTTCAGTATTGTTCTTTTGGACAGTGAGACAGTTATGCAGCTCCATAATCACACTTTTGGAGCGGGAGACAGTTAGAGACCAAGTCTACTGCAGTGAAGAATGAGAGAGAAGAGTGCACTTTGTCTGATAGAAACTGACAGTAGGCTTTTAAAATGTGTTTGTATTTGTGTGTGAGAGAGAGAAACAATGTTATGGGCGTCTTGAATAATGGAAAGACCCATTTTTCAACACGATAATCTACACGGCTCAGCAACAAAACCCACGTCAGTAATTAGCAATCTGAGCAGAACTTAGCAGACTGCTACACACATTCTGCTGCTTCATACGCCGATGATGGGACAATATTCCATATGCACTTCCACGCTGTTATGGTGTCTGAAACAGTGAGCGGTAGTTTCCCATGTCTGACGGACTATCAGGTGCACTTTGCATTCACATAAATATTGACTGTAGTCTATCTGTTGCTGCAGACGATGTGTCAGTCCCTGTGTCATTTGGGTGATTAGTCATTCTCACAGCTTCGATGACACTGATATGGTGTTGTGTGTGGTGCAGGCTCAGGAACAGCAGCAGCACTGATGCATAAACAGCATTACTGGCCTAAGGAAAACCAAATATCCACAAGCTACTATCAGGAAGTGACACTGAGGAAGGGCTGGAGGGGGATTCATCTTTTTGCCTTCATGTTCTATACCTGCTTTATCCTGTGTGCAGGGTCGCTGGGGCCTGGAGCCTATCCCAGGAGACGTCCTATCCCTGGACAAAGTGCCACTCTATCGCAGGGCTGGAGGATTACCACACATGTTTTAAGTCTGATGTGTAGGCACAGTGTAGATGTATCTAGTAAACCAGCATACTTCATTGTTTCAAATATCTCTCTTTCTGTCTATATGCGCTGATGTTTTATTGACCATTGTATCACTTTCATTCTATTGTTTATTATCCTGAGTCATTGCAGTCAATGTTTTACATGATGCAATAATCTGTTTCAAGCTAAACCTTGGAACAACTCACCTTAATTGGGACCTATTATGCAAAATTCACTTTTTAGTCATTTTAAGACATTCACAATTGAGTCTCCAATGTGCATTTTTGTGTTGGCCGGGCAAACCATTTACATTTTCCCCTATTGTGACCTCATATAAGGAGATCCCCTCCCCAAGCCTGTTGCTCAGCTCTGCTGTTCTCTGGTTGGCAGCTCATTATCAACAAACACTAAAACTGCACATATGGAGGATGAGTGAAATAAAGTGGGAATGAGGTATAAAAAAAAAACAGCATCACATGAGGGGTATGTCAGATGAAGCATTAAGCCACACACACTTTGGGGGACCTCTGAGACATGTGCTGACTTGCTAAAAAAATAGTCAAATATGGGACCTTTAAAAATGCAACCATTTGACTGTTTTACTGCTTGTTCAACTGCTTCTGTTTTATTTGTTCATCACTCTTATTCACATCACAATATGGACTGGTAAATTTGTGCCATTTTAATTTGAGTTGATTTTTGTTAAAACTGATTGAGTACTGTACTTATTTGAACCTGAAGTTTTCCTAAATCTGAATAGAAATACATGTATTATTTACTGTATTACTGTTCTTTTGAAATGACTACATATAACAAAAAAAAGTTTTTCTGCATGACAGAGGTGTAAAGGTTGCTATATAAGTGGAAATAGGAGAAAGTAAACATTTCAGTATTGTCTGTGGTATATAGTGTTTATTATTCTATTACTATTACTTATCATGTACTATTGGTATACTGCCTATTATTACTTGTGTACTATTTTGAGCGATACTATGTATTGTATCCTATTTAGCACGGTACGGTGCTTCGAGTAGTCCGTGACAGTTTGGCTGGAATTAGTTTTATCCACTTAAAAAAAAATTAATAATAAAATACAATTTAAAGAGAGACATGACTTTACCTGTTCACCTACCTGTTCGTATTTCTCGAGTTCAGTGTGGTAAATCTGACGGATCTGGGAGAGTTTGGCCCGGTAATCAGAATGTTCAGCTGAGTTGTCTGCTCCGGCTCCTCCCGAAGCTGCCGCAGCTGCAGCAGCCGCAGCTGACCCGCCCCCTTTCTCTGGCCCTGACACGCCTTCAGCCAACAGCATGTTGTCCAGTCTCATGAGCTGTGCATCAGGGGGTTCCTCTTCCTGAGCACCTCGGATACTCAGCACTGTAACAAAGCAAGCACAGGAAGATGGTTTAAAAGGTTAACGCTGAAAGCAGAACATGCTGAATAGACTGGATTAGAGCTGGCAACCCAGCTCAAACCTCATTGATTAACAATTCATTTCTATGTATGAGAGGAAACATTGAAAAAGAAAAAAAAAGGTATGTCAGCTTTGCAGTATTTTAAAATGTAAATAAAATTGCATATTGTTTCATTCATAAACTTCCCAGTGCCTGGCAAAGCTCAATTAATGAAAATCTACTGCTTTTAATATGCCCACATAGACTTCCCCCTTATCCAGTTCCTGTCTGAGGCTATAAATCTCTTTCAGTTCACTGAGGTCAAGTATGTTCCTGTTAAAAATGCCACTACACAATCCCCTTATGCCTAAAAGGGGCATTTATGTTATGCTGTTGATATGCACTTCCATGTTATGATGGGAAATTGCCAAGGGTGTAGTAAGAACATTATGGGAATGCAGTGCTGAAATGAGAAACCTCCCAGTAATTTTATCCTGCCCCACTAGAGGGCTCTCATCACTCTCTCTTTTTTTTGTATCCCCCTTTCTTCATTACATATACACACAAAAAGGCTGAGGTAGTTGCCATCTTCAACACGCACTCATGTAGGAGAATAATTACCAGACACTCTTTTTCACTCATCCCTTTCATCTGGAAACACTTTCTCCATCTGTTTTAATGAGCGAATGAGGAAAATGAACCCTTCTGAGTTAGTCGAAGGCAAGTCAAAGGTTGACGATCATTTCCTCGCGAGGGTTGACACCTCGCCAAAACATGGATTTGAGACTCCAGAGTCAAGTGCAGCACTTGAGCGTTAATGCTGATTATGCATGCCATTGTGCAGGAATGAAAGAGGTAGAGTGAGAGAAGGGCACTTCATTATCACAGAGACAAAGCAAGCACTCGGTGCATTAACTCCAGACTGCGGTGCGGGGATCGGACGGCGTCGCGTGGGGTCAAGCTCGCTGAGAAAGAGTCCTGCTGTACTCCGGGAGGAGGCAAGAGGGACCCAGAGTCCCCACCCCCTTGCTTTTAAGTGTACTCATGCAAATTTAGAGACTGCTGGCGAGTGGGAGAGGTCAGGAGGTCATGCCTTGTGCCCAGCGTGATGTCGATTGAGCCGCGCCATGTTCCCGAGTCTCATGGGAGAAACGAGCTGCACGGCCATCCTGTTTTATTAGAGTCTGAAACTGAATCCGACCTGATAAGGTAATTGGGACAGAGCCATGTTTTGAGGGGAAAGGAAGCAGGGTTCATGGCACAATGCAACACAAACCCATAAACTATGGTTTGGCAGAGCCACTGACCAATAAAGAAAGAAAAAGCCTGAAGTTAATGTCACGACTATTAAAAATACCCCATAATGTTTTAGAGATTCTATCCAAGAGCAGGAGGTTCCTCCTCAGCTATACAGTTTATACATGGGGCATGAAATAGCATGCGGTTAAATAATACTACCAGAGGAACAATTAAAAACATACAGTATTCCCTTCACCACAAGTATAACATGCACTTGACTAGTTTTCTTCTTTTTTAAAGCTGTATATGTTGCAATCATGTTGCAAGCATTCAGGTCTCATTTTGTCAATCAAATACCAGACAAAGCTCTAAAAACTGATGGAGGCTTTTAAGATTTAGATTGTTAAGAAGACAAACTATTTGGGACTGTGATGTCACTCAGCACGACTCCAGATTGCTGCAAACGAGACGGGATTAAACAACAATAAACCAGTTTCTTTAAATGGCTCGAACACAACACAAATGTGGCACATTTTGTAATTATATGTAAGCTCCAGTGTATCCTTACGCTGCAGTGCGTTTGTACAAACGTAATTACAAAAGAATGCACTACTGCTAGTGCTGCCAATTAAACAGACCTGTGCTTCATAAACCCTGCACTCTTAGCCCTTTAAATGTGATGCAAGTCTGATGCAAGCTGAATTACAGAGCAAACATCTCACGCTTTACATCATGTCAGCCAGAGCAGTGCAGGGCAGCGTTTAGCTGAAATCCAAAGCCGAGAGAATTCTTCCCAAACGGTATAAACCGTCTAGACTGTCGAGTGAAAATGGAACATAAAAATTCCCCTCATTCATACACTGCTCAGCCCCGCATCTGCCAAGTCTCCCGTGTTTATTTTACTTGGCTGGAGGCCCGTCCACCATCGGCCTCTTAAAGAGCAAAGCTGTTTGGGTCAGTGCAGGCCAGAAAATGCACAGTGCAACCCAATACACTCGTTAGGGGAAAAGCATATAGGACAGGATCAAAGGGAAGAATCAAAGAAGCAGTAATGTCTGTTGACATGAATCCTCTTGGAAAGATATAGAATTTATGAGGTCATAAAAAACGTTTCAGAAATCATAGATAAAAAAAAAAAAAAAAAAAAAAAAACACAGCATTAGATTCAAAAGCGTTGCATAGTTTGAAAACTAAAGCCAGTCAGGCGAGGAATCAGAACCGAGTTGGGTTTAATAGCGCTCCACATGGCTGTTTCTGCCTCTGCCAGTGCGAGCGCGTCTCTAAGCAGCTCTGCTGTTTGTATGTGATTCCAAAGCAACGGCACAGCCAAGAAAAACCAGAGTGCAGCTGGAGAGCATCTGTGAGCCACAGCCACCATTCATCCACCAGCTTTTACGTCATGTTCAACTGACCACACTCATTCAGGCTGCAGTCAGAAGGCTTATAACACGTAGGCCTGGTGTTTCTATTGTCTTTGTAGCGAGAGCTCTAAACGCAAGTGATTAAATAACCATATTAATTATGCTGTAATGACACTTGACATCCTCTGACAGTGTTCCACTGTTGCGTCTGTGGTACAAAGATTATGAATAACGGTCACCCTACTGGATCGAAGATACATCCTAAAGATACAAAAAGATACCTTCAGAGGAACATCGAGCTCTGTTTCCGAGTTTAGTGCCTTTTTTAGACGGTGTACAGAATGAACAGACTTGTAAGGATACGATCTGTACTCCATTAATACTCTGAAGTTTTGTTATATTTAGTAATATGATTTCATCCCGAATTCCAGTGCAGAGACAATATCAGGCACTTGAGGTGTTCGCTGTAGAGAAGGAAATCACTGTGGTTGAAAGTGATATAGTTAAGATTACGAAGATTCATAAAAACCTATTCAGCGAATCCTCTATTGCATTTGCCATATGCTGTACAACTGTCTACACTTGTAATCTCCCAACCATGTCTAAGCAAGACAAATGATGATTTATCTCTTGCTTAACCTAAAGCATGTCATTAAAAGCATACAATATATTATCCTAAATAAATACAATTAAGGCTAAATGAGACTGAGAGAGCGCACAAGAGAGATGGAGGGTATTGGGCTTCCATAACTGTGGCTTTGCTGAAGGTCATAATTACACGATTCAGTGAGGGCCACTTTACTTCTTAATGGCAGCCTAATTGATTCCTCCTAATGTTTTCCAGCCTCGGCTCCATACTTTCTCTCCGCCAAAACAACACAGTGGTCTGAAACAAGCTGATCTATCTCTTTCTCTCTCTCCCTTTTGCTTCTGATCTCTTCTGACCCCATTTCTAAAATAATTTCATCTTATTAAACCGTGAGAAATGCACTGAAGATGAGTCCTAACTGAAAAAAAAAGAGTTGAGTAAGCTTGTATGTTTTATCACATATTTTTTAATGTTAAAAAGCTTAGAAGTACTGTATATATGGTTATTGTTCAGTGTTTTGACACTGAACCGAACACAAGCAGCTACCTGTTTACTCCGAACTCCAGGCTAGTTTCTTGGCTTTGATGAAAAAAGCACATTTAACCCCTTCAGCAGGTCATTATGGCCTTGAACTTGCAACGACACTGTATTATCCTGTCAGTTGGGAAACGTTTTGATGAATATCCTCCCAGGAGCAAGCAAAAAAAATCTAGTTTTCACTTTTCTGAATAAGACACATTAATTGGCTGTTGTGCAACTTAACGGAGCCAAACAAAATACACCATTGTTACTGTAGACATTTTAAAATACCAGCACTATTCCTGCACTAGGCAGGCAGAGTCACTGGCCAAAGATAAGTTTAATCTATTTAAAAGGCAGCATTAGGACAGTTTTTTGCTCAATCTAAATTTCCAAAAACGTATCTCCAGTAAGAAACAAGGCTGACGAGAACATGCAGAAGACAAAGCTTTACTAGTCTACAACGCCATGCTAATTAACATGATAAAAAAGTCACATCCGCCCATCTATTCATGTTGTAGCAGATTAACTGAACTGCGCTGCAGATAGCTCAGATGTATATTACTTGATTTAAGTTTACTAAACCATGCATGGCTGTACAAAAGGCCAAAACTATTGTTGGTTTTTACTTTGTAAAGCTGATAATCCAGAAAAAGATTAAACAAAATGGGAGTCTGTGACATTTGTTCAACCTCTGCACATCTGGCCTTTTACAAATCAAATCAATATTTAATAAAAACCCGAGCCATGGGCTTAGCGCACGATGGATTTCTCTTTGCCGTCTGCTCATTTATCGGAGGCGATTCATTTCATTTCTTCGGAAGACCGAGGGTTTTCTGAGGAACCCGTGAGGAATGGGAGGCCTGAGCAGAATTTATGCACCTTTTCCCGAGATGACTGCTTTTTAAAACCCTGCCTACTTTTTCCCCCTCCCTGCTGTGTTACTGTGCACTGCTGAATGTGCAGTGCTCCCAGTCGTCTGTGTTTTCCATTAACTAAACATTCAACATGGCTGCCTGCCTTGTGCCGGGGCTCCGTGGGATACTGAAATATTAACTGAAGTGCTATAAATGGGACCGGCCATCGCTGTGGCTTAACGTTTCTTTTGTGGCGAGGCTTAATTGAACATGCACGAGAAGCAAAGGTCGCTAATGTCCCTTATATGATTGAAAAATGTTCAAGTGGAGAAGAAGGAGGCCAAAATGCAAACACACAGCTTCAGCATCAACTTGCATTTTCTTGTAGCCTCATAACACTGACTGCACACTGTTTTACACAGTTTTTTATTTTATATTAATAGAAGAAAATGGAATTGGCACAGGAAGTATTTTTAAATCTGATATGGTTAGAATTAAGACATACGTAAAGAAAAAAGCAACAACAAATACAGCACTTTTTCACGCCCTAATTTGAAAAAATCTCTCTCTCTCTTTCTCACTCTTTTTAGTGTGTGTGTATACACACTAGACACACACACTATATACACTCTATATACTGTACACTCTCTCTCTCTCTACACACTATAACACTGTCTATACACTATATATACCCCATATAGTGTGTGTGTGCGTACATATACACACAGTAAATACAGTATATATGATAATACTACCATTATAGTAATGTAATATACATGATACTATTTTTCATTTCCAGTAGTGTGTATAAAATATTTTGGCTGACTCCATATTTAAGGTGCCTTCAGCTTTGTTCTACAAAGTAGAGAAAAAAAAAAATCAGAAAAGACCACTGAATTAGTTGTTTCCAAACACACACACACAATAGATCTGCACACAACTTGCCACAGGTTTTACGCTCGCTGCCCTTCCTGACGCAACCCTCCGATATTTTCTGGCCTTGGAACCGCACTGTATCCAGTATTTGGGATTTGGACTAGAAATCGAACCCAGGCCTTCCGCATGCCAGGCGAGAGAAACCTACCACTGAGCCACCACACACACTAGATGCACTTCTTCAACTTTCTTTTTCTTAAAATAATCGTCTTCACTGTATATCGCTGCACCACATATTTTATAGCACTTCCGGTAAATAAAGCTACACTGTAGAAAATAAATCGTCAACTTTACGCTAAAAAAACGGCAGCTATGGTTACCGTAAAAAATACAGTAGCAACGTTTTTTGTTGTATGAGATTGCATTCATTATACTGTATATTTTACAGATTTTAATAGCTTTTTTTTTCAGAGCCTGGCCGGGAATCGAACCCAGACCCTGGAGATGCAAGGTGACAGTGCTAAGCACTACACTAACGTGCTTGCTGTTGGACTTCCTCGGTTTCCCCACATCTCCTGCACGACTTGCACTCCAACAACGACAGCGCTTGCATAGCAAGTACGGTAGTGTAGTGATTAGGACTGTCGCCTTGCCCCACCAGGGTCTGTGTTCAATTCCCAGCCAGGCACGAAAAGAAAAAAAAAGAAAAAAATTTACAGTATAATGAGTGCAATCCTGGACAACCAAAAATGTTGCTATCGTATTTTTTACAGTAAACTTTTGGCAACCACAGCTGCCGTTTTTTTTACCGTAAAATTTAAAAAAATTTTTACAGTGTATAATTTGATGATTTCTATCCTTTGTGTCATGTAAAACTGTAATAGTTACCGATTTCACTTTGTGCAGGCTCCTCTGCCACTCCACAATTACAAAATACACAATGAAAAAAAAATGTCAATGAAACAGCTTTTGATAGCCAAGGTAATTAAAAAAAAAAAAAAAGTATTATAAGCTCAGTTAGTTTACAGTAACACACTGCTGCCACGGTGCCATATGGTATTCAGTGTTGTGCTCTCTGGAATCTTATATGCATTACTATGTTTTATTATTGTGTTGCACTGAATAATTGTCACATTTGTTTATGCAATCATCATGTCATAAATTTATCGCGTTATTCCAGGCATAAATAGAAAACCATAACCCGTAAAAACCACAAACCGGGTTTTCCCCATCCCCTCCTTTCCCCAACCCAACAAAAAAAAATCTGTCCTATCAGTGATAAAAGAACTCAATCGATAAGCAAAGAGACAGTTTGCTCGGCATCGTCTCCAGCCTGCGGCGCCTAAATCTCATCCCGAGCTCTGAATGACGCTATAATAACAGCAAGAGACAGTCACAACACAACGTATTCACCTCCCCATACATCTCTTCCCATCAGATTAGCGCTGGGTAACACCAGTCTGTCAAAAGCCGCAACAGAGCGTAATCCGCTCCGAAGCTCGCAGCTCATGTTGACATAGCAATGCGGCGATGGGAGATGCTGATGTTTAATGAATGAATGTTGGGCTGTGCTGTCACTTTTAGGCAGATGTGACGCATGTGGACACACAAATATACACACACACACACACACACACACACACACACACACACACACACACACACACGATTTTTGCATTTAAGTAGTGGAGTGGATAGTGTGTGACACATGCCGGCAAGTCAGCAATTACACACACCACAATGGCTCAAAATGCAAATATGCAACCTGCCTATTCAAATTTTCTACTGGAATTTGTCTCAGGACGCCGTGTTGACACGTCACCTGGAAAAAAATTTCAGAACGACTCTATTAATCTGAAATGTGTATTAGGTGTTTTCCGGCATCATGAGTCAAAGCACTTCTCTAATAGAAATGCTGGCATTAAAATAAAAATAAATCGATCAATCAACCCAAAAACTTACTGTGCCAAGATTGAGAATGTGACTTCTAAGTAATCATTAGACGAATCATTTTAATTTCTTAATTTATGGTCAAATCAACTAAATCCATTTATTAATTTTTTTTTCATCAAAATATCTATAAAAAATATAGTCTCTATTTATCACACTCCCATAATATGTTTAAAATGTCACTTCCTGTTTACTGTTTAAAAATATCATATTTGCTTAGCACTAAAGGTAAAACCAAGTTAAAATCCTGGCCATTTACATTATTATTATGAATTTGTTTTATGAAACATTGTTGTATCATGGCTGTGTTGTACTGTATCTGTGCAAGTTGTACGTAAAAGAGCTTTATAATATAATATAATATTTTTGCCACGTTGCCACACCGGGGGCATATATTTATAGTCACCAGAGCTAATGTGTAAATTCTCTTATTCTCAAGTGGCAGAAAAACTAGACTGACTCCATTATGTTCCACCTGAAGCACCAACCACTGAGAACAGGAAACAAAATGTATTTTTTTCCCTCCTTCCAATAATAAATCATTAGAATGGAACATCTTTTCATAGCCTGAATCAAAAACAACAGAGACGTGGGGAGCGCTGGATTGGAGTCGCGTCCCATTTGCATAATTAACCCTTTCTGGTAGGCTCTGATTTATGCCGACAGCTCGGCTCGTGTGTTTTATTTTGCGCCGGCGCTGATTCAGTAGGCTGTGGCACTCGGCTGCGGCGCCCGGCGGTTGATAAATCAGGGAGGGTCGACTGTGAGCGAGAGTGGTGGTGGTGGTCCTGTCACGACTCGAGCAGCAGAGTCGAAGCGACAGCTACATGCTAATTCAACAGCAGCAGAATTCATTATACAGGCGCGGGGGTAGCGGGACGGAAAAGGAACCAAGGCACTCGCACACACACACACACACACACACACACACACACACACACACACACACACACATACACACCAGGAGGAGGACGTCAGGCTCGGCACTGTTAAATCCAGGCCACCTCGTGCCACTAAGCTGCTAATGCAGCCATGCTGTGATGCCTGCTTAGGGCAGATCTGAATAGGGGGGAAAAAATCATGCATTAATAATCTACATGAAAAAGTCAAGAGAGGGAAAAAAATTAGTGAAAAAATATCTTTAATGGATTTTCCTATCATGGTGGATAATTAATCAAATAAATCAGAATGAAATCGTAAATTAAATAATCAGTTAAAATAATTCATCCCTGTGTGTGTACCTGTATGTGTGATGAGTAGCTGGAATGGAGATGACATGCTCTGGGTTTATGTGTGCATATGCATTATTCCTTATCTCAAAATTGTTTGTCCCTGGAGTGTGCAGGACCGTGAGCATACAGCTCTGTGGACCGGTGCAAGGAGGCATCCCTTTGTTAGGGTGCTCGATCCGGCTTTAATAATGCTAATTACGATCATTAGAGGGCAGCCGGGCCCGAGGGTTGCTGGTAATGACACGGCCACGGCTGGAGGATGGAGAGAGAGAGAGAGAGACAGCGAGAGCAAGTAGGAGCAAGCGAGCGAAAATCTCAGAGTAAAAGCCATTCATTAAGAAAATGGTGCTCCTCATTTCAAAAAGGACAATATAATGCAGCCTCGGGCCAGGACTCTTCCTCCTCGCTCTTTGATATTATGTGATCTTGCCTACGTGCTCCTGCTAATCAGGGCTGTGTTCCAAATTGCAAAGCCTGGAGGCTTTGCACACACTCCAACATGCCAAGGGTTTGAAAAGCTGAGCTGAATCAAAGCATATAGCTCGAAATGACTATTTGTGTATTTATATGTAATTAGATGCTTGACAGGCATAATTATCTTAGCTTAAAGCTAAATGTCTTCAGCTGTGTAACCAAAAGTGAAGAAAATGAGCTTTACCCACACTAACAGGCATTCGAGCTCAAGTGACAGATCCTCAGCTGGGATCGAACGCTTTTCACTCAAACAAAGGACTATTTATGTATTTATGTTCGAGTGTAGGCTTGACAGGGATAATTATTTTAGTATGAAGCTACGTTGCTTCAGCTGTGTAACCTAAATCATATCTAAACACCCGGCACTCCGGCTGACGTGTTTTAAGGACCGGTCAGAGCAGGAGCGGGTCCAAAAAGCCGTGCGTGTGGACGCCTTGTGTTTATATTTATATATTTGTACAGAGTGAATAAACAGCCGGGCCGTCGGTGTGCGGTGTAATGTGAAATAAATGTAGCTGCATTAGCGTGGCGTCCACTTCGTCCCCGAGGGCAAGGCTGCCTGTGTGTCATTAAAAGCTCCCCTCTGGCTCTTTTTCCCTTTGGGAGGAGGTAGCGAGCATGTCAGTCTCCTAAAGCGGGACACGCAGTGGGGGGAGAAAGGGGAGGGAGAGACACCATCACCCACACAAGACAAGACAGGGGTGGACGGTCACTTCACACAGCGCTTCACACACAGCCCTGCTGACACTGCAGTCGTCCTCCCCGTCACTGCACGTTAGGGAAAAGGCAAAACAGGTCGGCTGTACCCGAACCTGACTCTCTCCTGACTCTCTCTCTCTCTTTTTCTCACAGACACTTTTCATCCTAATACAGGAGACTCTATATTATACAGCATACATTAAGTTACATTTCATTATGGTTATCACGTAACTGTATTTTACAGCTTTGTCATGACAACGTATTTTTAAAAAAGTAGTCTGCTTCCAGCCTGAACGCTCAGACGGTGATGATATTATGAAACGTTAATTATGTGCGTAATACTATGTGTATTGAAAATAATGTGAGATTATATAATAATTGACAGAGCTTGACTATATGGAGAGAGCTGGGTCTTATAAACACCTCTCCGAGCTGCTCTCATGATCTTTGCTCGGCATACTGCCAGTTTATTTAAAATATTATTTGATATAATATCTTCTTTAAAGATTCTCCATTGTGTGCAATCTCAGCTCTTCTGGTCGACGTACCCAAGACATATCTGTACTCCGTGTTCTGCTGAATAATTAATGATACGTGAGGTTCAGAACTATATATATATTTTTTTATATTCTGAAAAAAGCTTTCATGTGCTGACCATGACCCCATCTCCGGAGTTTTTCTCCGCACAGAGCCGACAACGTGCGCTACAAGAGGAAGTCGGTACCTACGTCATTAAACTGTGCAACCCAAACGCCCATGTGGAAATGCTACAGTAACAGTCACTCCCCGAGACGTTCGGCCCTGCAGTGGAAAAGAGGCGACGGTGTTTCGGAAACAGAATCGGCTGAGCACGAAGCTCCTGGGAAATTTAGCAAAGGGAGAAATGCCAGGCTTCCAACTACCCCCACCCCTCTCTCTCTCTCTCTCTGTGTCTCTAATCCTTCCCTCCCAGCCCTCTTTCCATCTGTGTGCGCTTGTGTGGCATATTTCATAGAGCGTCGCTCTCTCTCGCCGCCAACAAGTTTATGTAAAAGTGATTAACAGTAATTAATCCTTAATTACTCTGATTAGCCAAGTCGCAGTAAATTACAGCACATCTGGAGCAGCAGAGGAGCGGCGAGTGGCAGCGGAGGAGCGGGGTGGGGCGACGTATACTCCAGACGATCTGCTGCGTTTTGTGTTATCTGCAGCAAAGCCTGCAGTGCACATCAATGTGGAGAGTGAGCTGCAAATAATGTCACTGGACCAAAAAGAAACGCACTCATTTACACTGGGCAAATTGGGAATAAACTCTATTTCTGAAAAGTCTTAATTATGTGCGCAAGTGCACTTCAGTTGTCTTGGGATCCCACAAGTGTGCATGTACAGTTTTTAATGTGCCTTGTCAAAGTTTCAGCCACTTAATACTTACAGACCAAAAAAATAAATACATTTAAAAAAAGAAATAAAAAAATTTAGCAACAAAGTTCACAATTTGACCGAAACAATCAGATTGTTTCTACATTTTAAGAGGAAAAAAAGAAAAAAAGGTGAGATATGGTAACTCATCACAGATGCCCTTACACAACACCAGCAACTTGTTCAGTGTTGCCAGATGAAGCTGAATCCCTCGAGACCGAGCGGTTTTTAGAAAGACCTTGGGCCGGTCAATGTAATTTATCAAAGGTACGTTTTAGTCAAGGTATACATTAGGTCAAGGTTTAAACTCTAATGTAGACTTTGTACTTTAAACATCCTGTCTAGTGACCCTTAACTTGTCAGTAACCACTTAGCATTCACAGAACTGTTAGCCAATCTGCATCTCGGGGGTTCCATTCACACACGAATGTGTGTGTTTTCAGTCATATATAAACACTGTCACACCACATGGTGACAAATTAACACCTACAATGTTAAATGAACTCTTTCATTTGTTCGTATGTGTGGAGTGGAACATAATCAACACTGTAGGTGTTAATTCACCGTTAACACTACAGGGGATTTTTTTACGGTGCAGCAGCAGCTGATGACCACGTATCTGTATTCACCGTGGGTTTCTGTGCTGCTGAATTAGCATTTTATGCCACTTGCTAAAAGAATAATTATTTATCAGTGATGTTTTTCACTACTAGTTTTTCAATAAACCATAAATCTTCAATCGCACAGAGGAGAAACTACAAACTAGTAAGCGCAGTAAATCAATATGATTTACAGAACAATGTAAAAATCTGTGACTTTATTATTTTTTTGTTATCCGTATGTGCTCTGAATCGGTCAGAAAACTATTCATCTTTCCTTTGTTTTTGTGTCAGTGTCAACGCGGGCGGCCGTATCAACATGGGCGGCAAACGGATATACACTTTTACACTGTAAATATCTAAACTTTGATATTTGATATCGCATTTTATGTTTTAAGAGTTGCTTTAAACATTATTAGCTACATGTGACATTTGTTCATTCACTTGCTTGCCAGCGTAGCGAAGCTTTTTAACAAGATTTCAATTTTGGAGTGAACAGAAAAACTAACAAGGCTTGTCCTCTAGGCACTCTGTGCACTCTCTTGACAGGAGTACATTAGTTAGCTAAATTTAGCCATGAAAATGATGGAAATGGTGACGATAATTCAAAGTGCTTTTGATAAGAGTATTGAGAAATACGGTGTGACCGATTGACGGCACATGCCGACTGGCAAAGCAGATTCCTCCTCGGTAAATCTTACTGATGCTGATGTATCTGACATCACTCCAAAAGGTTCAGCTCAATAAAAGCAAGAGAAATGTCAGCTTGAGGAATTTTGCACATGCTCTAAACAAGAATGTGAGCCAGAAGTGTGCGAGTGTGTGTCAGCCTTTTTTACCAGTCAGGTTTTGTCAACCAACAGAACAAGGGCCTGAATATGCCATCCAAGACACTGACCTTTGCAAAGCAATACTAAGAAGGCACAATAAAACACAGTCTCCAACACTCATTATTGCATGCACACACACACACACACACTCACACACACACACACACACACACACACACACACACACACACACACACACACACACTTCACCTACTGTGCCTCTGCTGCATTCCTGATTGGCTGCGTTGCCTACAAATATCTCAGTGCATGCCAGCAGTGACTTGGCCCATGTGAGAGTCTCTCTCTTGCTCGCGCTTGGTCTCTCTTTTCATTTTTGCTGCTTTTTCTCTCTCTTGCGGATAGATAAATAATGCATTAGTCGGCGGCGTGTGGCGCGCTGCAGCCTCTCTCTCTCTCCCTCATTCTCAGCGGGGTTCAGCCCGGCTCCCTGAGCGCCCTCCCCTTCCAGCTTTTCCCGTTACACCACTCCCGATTAATTACACACATTAATGAGCTGCATTATTAATGGGCCTCTTACTTGGCAGTTTAAGGAAATGCAGCAGAGCGCTCGGCATAGCGCCTTGCGAGCTTCCAGCTCTCATTAAAACATCATGCAGAAGCCCGAGGGACCACCCGCTGCTAAGACACCCCGATCATGTGACTTGTGGTCCCGACATAAAGCTACAAAATGCCCAAGTGATATTTTTGGATATCAAAACCATGGCCTTGAGATAAAGTACCAGAGACATAACAACTCTAGTAAAACATGATGCACTCAATATAGATTTAAATCTTTTATTATTTTTTTTCAAAAGATTCTTAAACGAAAGCTGTCCTGATGCTACCTGCTGCCATTATCTCACAACATATAAGTAAGATGCAGAATGCAGGGGGACTGAAATACTTCACATAAGTTGACAGTACTGCGTGTATCGGTATATGACTATATGACTACTAACTGAATAAGTGATATTATATGGGAGGTTAATCTGCGTTTTCAAAGTGTCTGCAGTGTGTTTATATGTCGTAAGCCTGGTTGAGAGTGGACGATGGAATTCAGTGAAAGCTGAAGAGCCACCAATACCAATACACACATACACAGTGTATACACAGTACTCTACATACGTATACACAGTGTGCACAGTATTGTGCAAAAGTCATGATTTAGTTTCCAGAGAGCCGGACTCTGACGCATTTGTTTAATGTAGTCCTGAGAAATAGTTCTCCAGGCTTCCTGAAGGATATTTTTGGCTCCAGTCCCTGTACCTGACCAGTTTCAGAGGAATGTTTTTTTGTTTGTTAAGCCACACAATGACCTGTGAATCACTCAAGTATAAAAACAACTTAAGCCTAACATAAGGCATGAACCAGTGAGAAACATGATGATGCAGGTGATGACAGATGATCAGGCTGGTGATTATACATATACTGGTGATGCTGAATGCTGACTGGTTAGAACAGACGAGAGGGGAAATGAAGTTGCAGCTGAGGTCCTTACTTAAACAACCAATTTTTAAATTGTATCTTTAGGCACTTTGCAGTAATATATGTAATTTAATTTAATATAAAGAAATGAGGGATGGTTCAAGACTTTTCCACAATACTGATATTTAAAATAAAGTAATTTTGCAGGAACTGAGCACTAAACTCTAATTGCAGTAGCTCTGTATACTGAATGTCGAGCTATATTCTCTCCTCCCAGGCGAACAGTTTTTCTGTGTGATATTGACTCAGAGCCTGTTTCACATCTCGAGAGAGAGAGAGAGAGAGAGAGAGAGAGAGAGAGAGAGGAGGATAGAGATGGAGAGGTGAAACTCCCAGGGGCCTCCATCCTTTGGGAATCACTGCGTATGTGTCTACCTGCTATTCTGTGGAATAAAACAAAACGCATCAAAACATGTCAAATTATATTACTGCACAATCAGATGAGAGAAATCTCACCAAAGATTTGTCACTGACATCAGGCAACAAACTGTAAAAAGAACGTGGGTGTAAATGGAGCAAAAATATCAACTAATATTTCATTGTAGTTCTGTGACAAAATTAATAATTCGAACATTTTAAATAAACACAGCTGTACTTCCGTTATCTGTAAGGAAAGTGTTTGCATGGACAGAGCGTCATAATGAACATTACAGCTGGAAAGCGTGAGACGTAACCATAGAAACAGCTGTACTGATATGTGGAAGACGGAGACTAGGAAGTCTAAGCTAAAAACTGACACTAAACACTGGATGTTACTTCCATATTACTCAGTTACAAGGAAACAAAACACAGCTTCATCATGTTTCACACATATAAATGATGACGAGGATCGGATTCGATACAGATGAGAATTTAAACCGCCACACACGCAGTTTCATTCCCTCCTCGAAATTGCTTTGCCACCATTAGCTTGCTATCGAGCGTCCATCTTGCAAACATTAGCAGGTGAAAATACAGGATGATGAATGGAGGAGGATTTGCTCCATCACATCCATCAGAGGCCTCTTCCTCAACCTGTCATCTCATCCCCATGAATAGTAATGCAGTACACAGACAGACACACACACACACAAACACACACACACACACACACACACACACACACACACACACACACACACACACACACACACACACAGAAAAGAAATGTCCGGCTGGAAATGCTCGTCCATGGAGCCCAAGATAGGCCAGGCCCTCGGGACACAGACTCTTATCAGTGGCTCTTGACGGCCCCCTTTATCTCTCCATCCCTCCATCCCCTTCATCCATCCGTCCTTTCATGGTGATGAAAGGAAGAAGAGTGGGAATGTGGTGAGAGTGGCCAAGCCATTTGTTACACACACCCAATCTGGGTCATGGAGCAGATGCTAATATGGGTCAGCAGGAACCGCTGCTGTCAATCAAAAGACAAAACGAGTGAAAGAATAAAGGGATAGTGGAGAGAGGATGAGGAGAGAGAGAGAGAGAGAGAGAGAGAGAGAGGAGAAGCAGAGAGAGACGAGGGGGAGATCCTGGCTGGTGAAGTATATCATAGACCATCAGTATGGGAATGATGAAAGGAATATTAATACCATATGGAGAGGAAGAATGGGTCAGAGGTATAGAGAGAGAGAGAGAGAGAGAGAGAGAGCGAAAGGGAGCGAGAGAGGGGGGAGGGGTGGTGACGGAGGACAATATGGCAGTAAATTAAACTGTCTGAAGGTCATTAATGACTTTAATTCGGAGCATCTCAACCACAGGTTCATATACCTAATTCTGTCAAGGTTAGATTTAATGAAAGCGCATTTCGAAAAGTCAACTGAAAATGGCTAACCTTTCATCTCCTCTTCAAGCGGAGAGAGAGTGAGAGAGAGAAAGCGAGAGAGAGACTAAGAAAAAAAGAGGAGAAACAAGGAGACAGAGACAGAGAAACTGAAAAGGAATGAGAGACGGAAATGTAAGGGAGAAAGTGAGACAAAGGAAAGCGGAAGTGGAAGACGAGAGAAACGGGGACGCGGAGCTCGTTCGGAGCGGGCGGTGGAGTGGACTCGGGTTTAAAACACTCGGGTAACTCAGAATGCTGATATGCGTCGACTAAAGACGAGTGTCAGTGTCAGTTACCTTTTCTAACACACGCATTGTTTAATGTTGAGTTAAAGCAATAGTGACAGAAATTCCACCAAACTGCAAACTCTGCTTTCTCAGGAGATTCCCTCACAGACAGGATGTGAGAGAGTGTGTGTCAGACTGCACAACTCCCTGATGCTGAGGAGAATGGTGCGTGTGTGTCTGTGTGTGTGTGTGTGTGTGTGTGTGTGTGTGTGTGTGTGTGTGTGTGTGTGTGTGTGTGTGTCTCAGTGGCTTCACTGCAGTCAGAGGCTGAATGAGAAAGCCGCTCCGACTCTGACCTACATGCTGCACAGCTCTGAGACTCCACCGCACTCTCACTCCATCTCACTCCCTCTCTCGCCTTCCTTTCTCCTCCTCCTCTCATATTCCCTCTCTTCCCCTC